>JAQIXJ010000029.1:0-72706 GCA_034700185.1 Phthiracarus laevigatus | reverse complement strand
TTTAGTAAATTGAAAAGCCACCAGCAAAAGTGTTTTTAATTTGTTATTCTCATTATTTATTACAATAATTACCATTTGTATTAAATAATAACTGTTCATTCATTTAGTTTTTCGCTTGGCTTTCTGGCAATCAAATTTATTTTTGGTCTTATAATTTATGATAAGGTATGCCGAAATGTAATCTGCGATATTATGGGTGTGCTAACCGGAGCGAACAGCAATTCGCTTTATAGATTTTCCAGAAAATTATTATTAATGCGGTGCGCGCCGCACAGGTAAATACGAGGAAGAAAAGGAAGGGAGGGTTGATGTATCCGCGAAAACTATGCGTGATTTATTATATAAAACCCATCATAATGTCCGTATACTATTTTATTAATTTTTTTTTCGTTTAATGAATTTTAACCCCAAAAATACGTAGCGATGATTTCTGGCAACAATTTAAGATTTGTTGCGGCTCGAGTGTCGTTGACCTAAATTCGTTTTAAATCGTTGTTCCCATTTTTTTATTTTAAAAATTATGTAACTAAAGGATCCATTTAAAAGTTAATTAGTCTATTCATTTTTATTATAATTAAAAAATTTTACTTTACACCAAAAAATAATAATATATCATATATTAATTAAAAAAATTGTAAATATGAAATATAAACCATCTTCCATCATTGAGAGGTACATTAAAATTAATTACAACCCTATCAATACACAAAACGTTTTGCGTTTCTCAAAGCGAAAACTTATTATAATCAATCTTTGTATTTAGCAAACTAATCATAACCGCGCAGCACAATCAGTCTTACGAAAAATTCCCCAATTCATTCATATGTGCATTTTTTTCGTTGCTGGTATTCAGGCGCAATTTAATTACCAATTGATTACAATGGCTTCTCCCAATCGATTCAAAACACTTAGGGAGTGTCTCATACATACATTGTGTATATGTATATATATATGCTTATGTGAAACATTTAATTAAAAATGAGTTCAGACGTTTTATTATTAGTCGCACTTGTTGTTTGCCGTTGTGAATAGAAAGAGAAATAAATAATATTCATAGAAACGCATTCTCGCATCTCTGATAGTATCTGAGACAAGAAAGAAAAATAGTTATACAATGTTGTTGTATAAGTTATAACGCAAAACAATTAGCGTGTAATCATTTAGCGTTGCATAACACAGTTTGCGAACAGAACGACGTGGAGAGAAAAAACTTTTTGCATTTTTTTATTTTAATGAACCAATAATTGTATTTAATGAATACGAAACATATTTTTTTGGCGAATACTAATAGTAAGCAAATGGTGGACGAGACGCAACACTACAACACTCCTGTAAATAAAATAACTATTTTCGATGAGAGGAATAGCAAATGAGACACGATTTTGTTTTAAATATTTCTCATGTTTCTCATGTTTCTTTCTCTCTCTCTCGACTCCGGTATTATTATTCATCCATTAATAATTATTAAGTGGATGATGCGTTAGGCTAAAAGATGTTGAATCCACACACACACACAGAAAAGATTTAGCTCTCCAAACCATAAAAACTAGTTAACGATAATAGCCACTTCCAGTTTTATTTTTTCGTTTTTGTTTTTGTGCGTTATTTTTTTCCGTTCGCTGGTTTGTGTGTGCATTTCATTTTTGAAGCGCGTTATTCGTATTAAAGAGACATGTTGTGAGGGCCCATTCGGGTGGGCCGCAAATCAATGCGTCTATACTTAATTTAATAGTCAACTCACATATACGGTTTTCGGCTATCCTATTATTTCGTCTTTTTCTTCCTCCGTTTTTTTTCTGCGCACAAATCGGATTTTTTTCGAGACTTAAAAATTTCGCAAACGCGAGTTTTTGGTGGAATTTTTGTTGTCTCGCTAATTGGTTATTATTAAATGATATTTAAAAAATCAGGGGAAAAGGTCAAACAACTAAGCTATTAAAAAGTGCGTTAAATGCCTGTTATGTCGAAAAATTCTTTAATAGCTGGGATATGCTATTTTAGTTTTTTTATCGTTTGCGGATAGGATGCGCGAAACCCTTTTAATGAATGCTACGTAAACGGCAAATATCAAAACCATCGTTAAAAACAATGCAGCGAAAAAATCGAATCACTGTTTACCTTTTAATTTCGCAATTAAACAGTCAATGCGGTATTTACACAGTATTTAATATTATTATTATTTTCATAACTGTGTTTTTATATGCGTTTTTTTAATTTTCCATTGTGAACGTAATAAGTTTATTAAACTGTATTTTTCATTATTGTTTGTTTCTGCAACTCTTTAACGACTTTTACCCTTTAAAAGTTAACTGTGAATTCTGTTGTTTGTTTGTGTTTTATGTTATTTTTATTGTGTGCTCAATAGCTTTCAGTAATAAAATAAAAGCGAACTCCTAACTAACATTTAATTATTTGAATTGTTTTTGTTTCTTCAGTAAAGACTTACAAACTATTCAAAGAGTTTGGGAATACGAAGTAAGTAATGCGCAAATTTGTATTCGTATCGTAAGGGGTTAAGTAGTGAAAAGGATACAGAAAAAACTAAAAAAAATAAAAGTTTATATAAAAGTTTATAAAACCTATTATTTGCGTGAAAACAGTGGTAATATATTATCGTTCTCTTTATTTCTTTCTGCGTGTACTTATGCAATGGACTACTGTTTTGCATCAGTACTTACGGCGTTTGAATTTTAAATATAACTTTAACCCAATTATTTGCATAATAAATTTTTCTTGTTGCGTTTCTTAGGATACGTTTTTCTTTCTCTGCGCGACGCTATTAACTTAAATAAAGCCACACATTATTATTATTAAATAAGCGTAATAAATATTAAATAAGTTTGCGCCAAAGCTGTGTTTATCCATTATTTAAAATCGTACGGACGAACAGAGAGACCTTTTTTAAAATGTCTATAATTTAATTTTTCCACTCTCTTTCTTGTGTGTCAAATCATTTGCGATGTTTTTAGATTTCCGTTTTGAATAAAATATTGTGTGTTGTGTATGTTATGTGTTTGTACAGTACATAATAATTTTATGTTATTAAATTTATATCTAATTTTTTTGTGTTGATTGTGAGGAAAGTTGGCGAGAAATTTTTTTTTGCATGCATGCATCTCTTCTTCCACCCGAATATTTTGTGTGTCACATTTGTGTGTGCTATCACATCACAGACACCAAATGCACACAAATAGACAGACAGACATGAAAGGCATCGAAGTCATGTGCCATCGCAGGTGTACTAAAACTATTTATTACATAATAATAATTTTCAATTTTTCAACACACAGAGTTTCTTTTTTTAAACTATATTTCTAGATATATTGTATATAAAAAAAGTATATATCGTGACACTAACTAATAATAATAATAATAATGATTATTCGTCTCCCAGTTCTCTCTCCTTTTCTCTTCGCATTCCATGCGTAACTTCTCTCTCTCTCTCTCTCTCTCTCTTTTTCTTTCTCGCAGTATTGACATTAATACAGTCAATTCTCAGTACTCAATAATAATAATAATAAATACATTAATGCGATATATTTAAAAAAGGATAAACGATTTTTTATGTAAATTTTTGTTGTTTGCTGATTTAAAATTCATTATACAATTGTGTGCAATTTTCGAATCAGATTTAATTTCTAACCGTAATTTTTATTCATCACGAAAATACCCAGTCCGGCGAAGAAAACAATGTATTCGAAAGACATAGTCGGAAAGCATTATACGAAATGTTTAATATTTAAATTTTTTCCAAATAACATCAATTACTGTATATATATTTGATTACCCGAAAAACGAGTTGAATTAAAATCGGCGCACACATAAACTAAAACTATTCGCTACTAAATAATTAAAATTAATATTTATTGCGAAAGCAGCGCATAAAAAACCAAACATTGTAACGCGCGCACATAAATCCAGTGGTCGCATAACTGGTGATTGCTGTATATGTGTGGCATCGGGCAAAAAAAAGTAGGTATGAAAAGATATATCTCATCCGGCGGTATCTTTTGTTGCGATACCCAGCGCAGCGCAACTAACACCTATAATTATGTTTTTTTTCCAAAGGTATTCGTTGAGTGCTGCTTTCGCTTTCAACCAATACCTATCCGATAGGTTTTTGGCTGCATTTTTATTATCGCGTTTCACCCCTTTTTTCCTTCCACCACTTTTGTGCGCGCGGAGACAGACTTCGCTTTTGACGACCTTTTTTTCTTAAAGGATTTCATTATTCGGTGTATTTTCTCAGGTCTCAGATTTTCTTTGACAACATTTTTTGTTGTTGTTGTTGCTGCTGATGCTGATGATGATGGGGTTAGTGGAAAGTTTGTTGTGCGTATCGATTTTTAATCAATTTGAACGTACCATTGTTACGTGTCTATTAGATATTTTTCTCTTCATAAGTTCATTGTCATACAAATAAAAACGAAAAAATATGGGATTTTTTCAAGTTTTTTTTGGTAGAAAAACTTGAAATTTTGCTGTTGTTGTTGTACGCAAGATTTTGCTGAATTTTATTTTCACGCTCGCGTTAATTGAAATTTAATGCGATTTGAAATCAAAAAATATAAATACATTTATCTAACAAAATTTATATTAAACAAGAGGGCTTTAAAAGCATACATGCTTTTATTATACATTACTAACAGCATATTCGAATAGCAATCGCACCAATATTTTGCCAACATTCTACAAAGGCTAGTATGGAGTTGAACTTTCCGTACTTTCAACCCACCTAAACCTCCCTTAAACTAATTAATTTAAAAATTTCTTTATTTTTGCGGAGTCCCTCAGTAGAATGGCTATAATTTTTCTGCTTATGGTGTAATTTTATCTCTTACCGTTTGGTCAGAAAATACGGTCAAAAAACAGCCTCACGAAATTAAATACAGTACACGTTTGCAGTGTTATTTGAAATTTATTGACGATTTGTTTCATTTTTAACCATATCTCTATCCATTGTTTTTTTTATTGTATAGCAATAATTAATAATTATTAAAATTTCAAAAATTATAAACTGTAATGTAGTTATGAGTGAGAAGTTACTCATATATAACTGAATAAACAAACGTAGTTTAATAACTAACCACGAAAGTGGTTAGGAAGGAGAAAATATGAACGGATTCAGTGAATTCAACGAAGTTTAAGTTTGAACGTATAACGCGAAAGCGGTATACGTTTAAACTTTTTAAAAATTTTATAATTATTATGAATGTAAAGTTTTGGTAATATTGGTTTAAATAAATGTGAATATTAGATAGTTTTTCACTTTTTTCTACCTCAAAAATATTTAATGCATACAAATGCAGTGTTTATTTATTTTAAAAATTTTTGTTAAAATATAAAAAAAAATACTTTTAGATTTGCCAAAAAATAGAAATTTTTTTATTCACAGTGGTATTGTACATATATTCTTTATCTCGCTTTCAGATGACCAAAAATATTTTCGTTTCAATTCCTATTCTTTACATTTTTCTCTCTCTCTCACTCTAACAATAGCCATTATCCTCTTTACTCTATACACTCCATTGTCCGCAGTGTCCATTAATGTCCACAGTGTTGGTGCCGCAGGTGCACCTTAACTCTCTTAACGGGAGGAAATCGGATTAAATTGAGACTCATTGAGCCGAAACCCAAATCTGACGTTAATCCTTTGCCAAACCTTTAAGAAAATTTTCGAGAGAGATCAGTGTCTTCTTCTTAAGCGAATGCATCTCTCGGTTCTCGCAGTGAAGTATTAGCCGTGAGATGATAAATCATTGTCCATCTGTACTCTCAAATGGATTACCGCTTCATTTCCAGTCAATAGTTGATTGCAATTGAGGCTCATTAGCGATACAGTGCGCCTTACCTTTTATATTGGACATTCGCGATCGACCTGTCTATAAGTATATCGCAATGGTTTTCTCGCGTTCAGCGTTTCACATCGCTTTACTTCATCATTAAAGTTAATTATGATTTCTCATTAAATAAAAAGAAACACTTTGCAGTTATAGATTAACCATTAACTCGTGTAAACCTATTGTGTGCGTGAGTGTGTGTTTTGGTTGTTTTTATTGCTACTTTTTATATTTATATCCAAAATAGGATAAAATTTAAACTTAAAACTCGCGAAAATATTGTTCTAACTTATACATTGTATATATTGTAAGAGCAAACGTATGAACAGCCAAAAAATATAATTGATTACGCACTAAATCAAAACATTAAGACAGTATCGCCGAAATGTTTTAAAAACTGTCAAGATATAAATGACACGCTGTTTCGCCCAAAAATCTGTGCGAATGTTTGATCGTTTTGGTGAAATATTGGGGGTAACAAAGAGAAAACAGGCAACGAGTTAAATGGTTTCGGTCTCTAAACTAATAATCTCTCGTCAGGGCTGATCATTACCATTAGGTCCCATTAACAACATGTGATGCATTTATCGATAATGAAACTGAAAGAAAAGCGTAAGAAGAAGACGACGATGCGATTGCCAGTCCAATGCTATTAAATAGTGTTTCGCTGTTTCTCAGCTCTCCCTCACTCTCCTCTCCTCTCCTTCTTTTCCTTCTTTCTTACTAAATAGTATCACCACTTAGTTTTCGTTACTTAATATTACACTATTAGCCATATATGGGAGATAATTTTCGCCAAAGAAAAAAGCCTCGTCGGTGGTCCCCAACCTCTACCTCACTATAACTTATCTGCAGCAACAGCAGCACCACACAGCACCAAACCGAAAACCTGTGTGTGTATGTGTGTTAATGTTTGATGATTCGTTAGCGGTGCAAACGCGAGTATTTGCTAAGAAATTGCGCTTTAACCATCATCTCTTAAAAACTCGACCTTCGAGTGCGCTTTAGGCAAATTATTTTTGCAGAGTGCGTTTTCTTTTTTTTATATATTTTATTTCGCGGAACTTCTTCACCGAACTGCTCTTATCGATTTTGCTAAATAAATTTATTTAATATATTTTTTTTATTTACACGTTCTGTAGTGGAGAAAAGAGAGATGTGTGTCGTTTTATTTAATCAGTCGTCGTTCACGAAAAGAATTTAATTTTCTCGTACACTTATGGTTGTATAACAAATTTATATACCAATAAATGTGTATTTGCGAGCGATGAGAGAGAGAGAGAGAGAGAGAGAGAGAGAGAGAGAGATTTGATGTTAGCTTACTTTTCAATTTTCTTTCGACGTTATGCCGTTTTTTCATCTTAAAAGTATTAAAGTATTTAATCTAATGGCGAATTGATGGCTGATTTTTACTGCTTTTAAAACCTATGTTTACTTGTTTAGTTAAAATGTGATTTTATTGCTTTATTTTGGCAATAAAAATGTGATCATAATGTATACCCAGTAAAACGAGAATTTCTTGCCGAACATACTGTAGATAAACATAGAATTCAGTTAATATAGAAAAATTTATAGAGCTTTATGAAAATTAAATTTTCCCAAAAAAATTATCTTAATTAAACTGTATGCAAAAAAATTTTTATCGTGTCGTTGAATTTAGTTTAAGCGGTTTAAAACGTTATATAATTAACTTGGAATTATTTTCATAATAACGCTATTTAAACCCATTCAGTGAAAGAGTTTGCGTGAAAACCCCAAAATTATACTTCTTTGTAACGTTATTATAGTATACCGTGTTATAGCGAAAAAAAGAAGTAAAGTTATTTATGATGTGTGTGTTGCACTTATTCTCAATGTATTGTTGCACCATATTATATAATGTCATGTCAATGATTTCGAAAAATATTTCTTTTGAGGTGACTTAACACGAAAAAAAGTGAAAGTGCACACAACACAACAACAACGACATAACAAAAAAAAATAAACTGATTTTCCACTCGCATTAATTTTTTCTTAGCATTTTCTGTTTCAATATATGATGTCAAGCGAAACGCGTTGGTACTTTAATTTTACACCAAAGTAATAATAATAATATTATTATTATTATTTCGCGTTACGAATTTAATATAAAAATTCTTTTGGAAGGTTTTGCTTATTTTTATGATTATTATTTTTTACCTATTTATACTGAACGTGAATGATGTATACGTTACTTTAGACGGAAAAAAATTGTTTTGGATAATAACACCGCAATTCATTATACATGTAATGTCGCCCGTAATAAGTCACATGTGTGTGTGTGTGTGCGTATGTGTGAGCTTAAATAAATTTTTGGTTTAAAGGAAGTTTAAAATTAGATATTAAAAAATTTTTCGCTTTTGCTCTTCCATGTAATTTTTTTTCCTTCTCTATCTCCCGCTAAAGGTTAATGAATTATATGTTTTTACTCAATTACGGATGACTCATGTGGGAGAATATCTTCATAGAAGTAGAAAATCCGCTAAGTTTTTCAAAATTAATAAGTTTAAAATTAGAATATGATTAATAACTGTAATTTTTTTCCGCACTCGGAAATCAAAGCCGAAATAAAATTATGAATTATTAGGAAAATTAAATATACACTGAGCTTATTTAAATTGGTTCGTGTTTTGAATACTCAAAAAGCTGAACTTATTTTTAATTTTAATAATAATTAGTGTCACTAAATAATTGGACATTAATTAAGACCGCATATTTTCCAGTATACCTGCGAGTTCAATGATTTTGTTTTTGTTTCGTTCCAAAGTTTACTTTAATTAAAATAATATGAGCACATTTATATATATATAACAAGCCGGTCGCAGGTTCGAAACCGCTAATTTACAAAAAAAAATTATATGTGTGCGTGACAGAAACAGAGTGTGTCTCGAAAATATTTTCCTTATTATTTGTGCCATACTTTCACGCCATAATTTAATTTTTTATGATTCATTAAGATTTGCGAAAAGACCATTCAAATCGTTGAGCTAAACTATTCTGTAATCAAAATGCGCTAAAAGGTATATTTCTTTCGTTTTTACGATCTCAATAAAACTGTTTTCTGATATTATTTTTAACACTACACACTCACTCTCTCTTATCGGACAACATGATCATCGAAATGGGCATTAACTCGCAGGCGATTTCGGTGCGAATAACAAAACTAAGTGAGAGTTAGCACAGACCTTATTATTTTAGTATATACGGAACCGGCGGTCATAGGAAAAAGTTAAGCGATAGAAAAAAAACGTAAATAACGCGGTGGTAAATAATAAGGTAGACAAAAGTAGCCGAAATATTTGTGTTTTGTCCAAAACGAGAAAAAAATCAGATATATATAACCGTTTCGAACAGGGAAGTACAAAATTTTCGTGAGCCTAGTAAAAAATTTAACCACATATTCGTAACGAGATATAAATCTTCGAAAATTTTATGTACGCGAAAATGAAATAATCACCACAATCCTTTTATTGTTGTTAACAAAATATATTTTTAGCGCATATGGAAAACAGTGTATTCGTTTGTAATATTATTATTATTATTAGTATTAAAGTAGTCTTTTATTCCATAAAAAAAATATTTCTCTATTATATTACCGATTACGACGAGATAGAAACTAATACTGGCCAAGAAATTGATAATACATGTGTATGGATCTAACATATTTTTAGATTATTTTTCTTGATTTAGCTGCGATCACGAATTTGTTACCTTAAGTTTTCCAGAGCAAAAAAAAGAAAGAAAGAATAATAGTTATTTTTGTTGTTGTCGCTGTTGTGTGATACTAATAATAACACTTCCACTAAATGAGACAATGAATTTTTTTATCATCCTAAACAACATTTTTTATTACAGGAAAAATTCGTATTCGGGATTTTTGTATTTCTGGTTTCTATCCGTTATATCAAAGGTATGAGCGCTTATTTAATCTCCTGTTACGTATCAATGAATTAAAAAGTTGCGCAAATCGTTGCCTGCATATATTATTTGATTTTTTATTTTTTTTAATTTCGTATTATTACCTGTGAGCTATTATTTTTACACTCCGTTAAGATGATACCTTGAAAATCATGTTTCTTCGCAAAAGTGTTAATCGTGTTGTGTGTTCTTGTTGTTTGTGTGCGAGCGTTCATTTCAGTTGTAAAAGGGGTTAAAGTTTGCGCTGTCATTAAAATAAAAAGTTGTTTAGCACTCTTATTATAAATTTTCATTTTTCTAAATACATAGCTATCATTAAGCGATGGGCGTTGATGACCCCTAATGTTTTTTTCTGTTGCCAGAGTTTACGGAGCGTTACGGGTAATGCTCTGCCATGTTCTTCTGGTGGTTTTGCTTATTTTAAATGATTATTTAAAACAGCGCTTCGCAATAATTTCGAATTTAAATTTTTTTTGTAAACTATTTTAACCGGTAATTTATTTATCGATTTGGAAATAAAAATATTTAAGATATCGGCAATAATAATTCGAGATCACGTTATGCTCGCATTCGTAATGTACGGTATAGAAAAAACCTGTTTTGATTTATTTATTTTAATGAATGGGTAATAATAATTTAATAATATAATCTAACCATAAAACATTTTGCGTTTGATTACTAAATGTGCATTCGATATGTATTTGTATATAATCGTACCCATACTAGCCAGTAGGTTTTATTTATTTTCGATTACATTTGCCTTTTATAAAATATTCATAATTTTTTGTTGCTTTTTCGATAAAATAATATTTTCGAGACTACAACAACAAAAACAGAAATAATATCGAAAGTGACCGTGAACTACGCCAAACAAAAATGTATATTTCCCTCTACTAGATTTTCAAACAGCAGTCAAGATTTATAAAAAAAAACTAAAATTTCTATCGCATACAGATATGCTCCATTTGAAGTCATATTATAGCGAAATGTATGAGAGAGGAAAATAGAAAAAATTCAATAAGATTTTTTCTGATTTGCAGAAGAAATCAGTCTGCGAAGAAAAACATTTCCGTTATATATACGAAAGTAGTAGCATGTAGTCTGAAGAGTTTTTCTTTTTTTTTGAATACATAAATAAAATTTTCAAAAAATCGAGTTTTGCGCGAAATATTCAGCTAAACCCTAAATAGGTTTATTTCTCTGTGCATGTTTCGCTGACCATTCGTTATTACTCCAGAGAGATATTTTCCTTCACTTCATTCGTTTACTTCATTGAATTGCGTCGCAAAACAGACTTACGACTGACTACTACTGTCGCATGATTTCTTCTAGAGGTATATGATATATTGAATTTAAATCGGTTCTCATATCTGGTCACAGCCAACACCACTGCCACATCTCAAGAGAGATTTTCGTTTCTTCTCGATCCATATCTTCGAGGCATTAGTAGAGTAGCGGTAGTGATCTTATTTAGAGTGGAAGCAGTGGATTCTCTCTCGCTCTCTCGCTCTGTGTGTGTCTGTGCTCTTCTTGAGTTGAGAGATAAATGTAATGTCAACAGACTCGTGATTCAATGAGTTACACACATAAATGCAGTTTAGATATATATGTGGATAAGAAAAATATAAATTTAATTTCTTGTGTAATTAATTTTGCGTTAGCGTTCACTCGATTATAGTTTATTTATTTTTACGTGTTTCATGTTTCTATAAATATATATATAAATAAACAGAAATATTTTATATGAACTAGTTTATTATTTTTCTCTCGTTACTGTGCGAGAGGAAATAATTTTTGTGTTATATTTTTTTCGTGTCATGTATTAAGCCTTAAATTAGTTGCGGAGTTTAAAGTACAGTATTTGTTTGTTTGTTTGAACTGTATCTCGTTTGTAGCTTTTGTTTATTTTTTTAATTGAGCGATATTTGTCCAGAAAACCAGAGCAAGACATTAGTTTTGTCGCAGAAATAATCGTTACATTTAAAAACATTTTAGAAATCTAGTTATACTTCCATCAAAAAATAAAATAATCAAAAACCATGAAAACTTTTATCTACATTATGTACTGTTTCGGTACTGATGCGTGTAATTAAGGAAAGATGTTTAAAATTTTCTATCTCTTCTCATTTTAATTACTTAAGAAAAATATTTCTTTTAATTGCTATATCCAAAATTGACGTTTAATTTAAAAAATTAAGTTAAGCTTAAAAATAAATACGGCACATAAAAGAAAATAACGTATCACAAGCGACCAATTCTTATTCCGCGCACAATACTTCCTCGAAATTTTGTTTTTATTATTTATTTCCTCCCAATAAAAATCGTGGAAACGAAGCCTTTATTTTTTGTTTCGATATCTGACCTTTTTTTCCGTCGAGAAGAGCGTAAAATAAAGTTCGAAGCGCAAATAATCTAGTTAATATTGCATATGGCATATCGACGAAATAATCCAAAAAATAAGAAACTGTTCCGTCTATGACCGTACATTAACTTTTATTAGATTTTTTCGAAACTATTGTTCGATATTTTTTGCGTACCGATGTGTCATGTTTTTAAACTTAGATCTTAAAATTACGAGATATTGGCGCTGGCTATTCGATTTAAAACGTAAAATTTCGGTATAAAACTCGTTTTCTGAAGCGCTTGTGAACAGTGACATCTATGTAGCTATCGTTACTAATGTTTTTTATTTTCCATAACTCAATAAATTCGCACTAATTTTTTTCGATTAAACTATAAAATTAAAAATAGCAAAATTTCTTGTAAACAAAAATGAAATGGTTCTACATTTTCAATAATTTAAAAAAGAGCAAAAATTGACACAAGATTTCAAAACCGTTTTATTTGCCCAGAAATCACAGTAGCATAGAGTACTGTATTGTATACTGTATAAGCGCTTTAAAGATCGAGAGAGAGTGTGTACAGTAGAGAGTGAGAAAGAATAGGAGGGAGAGAGAGAGAGAGAGAGAGAGAGAGAGAGAGAACAATCGCGCTAACATTTGACCCGACTTTCTCTTCTCTTCCTACTCCGCCATTAGTCATCATCATCGAGATGTGGGCCAGCGAAGAAAAAACAACATATAATCAATAATAGGCAAATCAATCAACATTATACTACGCGATAGTGTAATGTTTGGTTTGAAACGATAGCGCGTCCGCCAGATTGAGAGCGAGAATTCACGTATCAGATTACAATAGGCGATTACAAGTCAGCATAATTTTTGCTCACACACACACACAGAAAGAGAGATATACTTTTTTATATCTAACTTAACTTATGCTACACTTTTCTAACTGACGAGAGAGAGAACGTTAAGTGGAAAGATACACCGAATAGATAGGAAGCGAGTGATAGGGAGAAGGAGAGAGAAAAAGGAGAGATATAGTTAGCACTGATTCTGTCACTGAAATGATGGATTACTTATAAATTAATGTATCGAAGGGTGACTTTCATAGAATAGAAAAGTTTTAGTCACGGCTTCTGCTGTGTTGTTGTTTGGGAATTAAAGCCCTATTCTTTTTCGTTTTCGTTGTTTCTGATAATTTGCATTTGAATGAAGAGTAACAGTGAGGCCTTGTTATTGGAGAACTTAAAGCAAATAAAAGTTTTTATATAGCAGTTTACTGTCAATTATTGCTGTGTGCAGCGTTCGCTTTAAGTCGAAGACGAAGAGAATGGCAAAAGTGAAAGATCTATTATTAATTTAATGAGCTTTAGGTTTTTCGGCTGCGCTTGTGTGCTGCCGTTTGCTTTTAGGTTTTGTCGTTTAAAAGATTGATACCCCAAATGGCTGTTATTGATATGTTTTGTGATTTTAATGAATTTACCGCTTTTTTCTCTCTCCTCTTCTTTTCTTTCTCGATTGGATTAATTCAGTAATTTAATTATATTTCCTCTCTTCTCTTCTCTATTGGCTTTTTTGTGTGTGTGTATATGTATTTTGTGCCTGTAGTGTGTGCGTCGTTTAAATGAGAAAAGTTTTTTAGTCAAATATTTGCCCAAAATCTTGGCGTGAGTTATGTGATTATGTGTGATGTAAAAAAATTATTGTTGACTTTTTATGTATGATTTATAATGGAATAGAATTAAACTTTTTTTTCGCTCGTATAATTTACTTTTAGCTGGGATTTTAAAATTTTGCAGTCGTGAGGTTACGACTGCAACAGTAGTGATATACCACATATTATTGAACGATGGAAAATCGCTTTTAAGGGATTAATTAATTTTTATCGCATGCGTTTTTGTATGAGCTGTTGTTGCATTAAATTAACTTTTAAGATTGATTTTTTTAATTAACGTTTTTTTTAAATATCTAACAAAAAAAATCGGTAACGAATAAAAATTAAAAGATTAATTTAATTTTAATTAAATAAATGAGTAATTTCTGCGATGCGATGAAAATTTTCGAGTTTTCGAATAGTTTTCTGGTATATATAAATTTTTCGCATATTTTAAAAATCGATCCTTAAACTCTCGCTCATTTCTCATCCGCTATTGAAGTGCTCTCACTCTTACAGGCTATCAAGTGATAAACCAATGAATTGTGATAAACCAATGTTTTCCATTACTCTTTTGACTTTCGCGAACGCTATCTCTCTTCTTCTCTGTCATCGTTTGTTTAACTTATTCTTCTTCGTTGGCATAACTGAACTGACGATATTGTTTCGAAGTCCGCATCAGTTATCGCTCGACTCTCTAGTTCTCTCTATTTTTTTCCGCCACCAAGTCATACCCTATGACATCAAACATCTGCCTTAAGGAAAAACAGATCATTTGATACGACGAGACGCATCTCGTTCGCTCCACAATCAGACAGAGAAATAATTTATTACTTTTATTTATTTGAGTCGCAGTACGAAAAAAAAGTTCGGTGACTCTTCAGAAGTCAGTAAAGTGATTCTGTATTCAGTGCTGTTGCGGAGTCGAGTGATAGAGAGAGAGAGAGAAGTATGTGTCATTTCCACTTGTTTGCTTATAGTTATTTAATTAATGAGGAAATCCTATACACATAAGCGCACACTACACCGCACATTGTTCATCTACACTTGTTTATGGAAAGTAAATTACACCCAAAAATTTGAGTCTGTGTTTGACTCTGGAGTTTTGACCGTAAATATATGGGATAATAAATCGATAAATGTTCCATAAAAACATAAATGCATTACTCTTAATATGTCAATTAAGAGTTGGACGGAAAGAATTTGTTTTACAAAACGATTCTTGGGGTCTCTCTATTCAAGATTAGAAACCGAAAAAGTTAATTGAAAACTCATTAACGAAACAGAGGGCTAACTGTTTCGATATTTTTGATATATACAGCACACAAAACCACCGCAAAAATAATATCACATCTGTTCGCTAAATACTAACTACGGTATAATATAATATAACCGGCGCACACATACTGGGAAACCTCTCGAAAAACAAGAGAGAAACTAATAAATGGGCGAAACCTTTCGTTCGTGAAAAGAAAGAAACCCTAACAAAGTCCGTCACAGTTTAAAATTTCTCGGAGGAAAAATCAGTTGCCCATCGTTCATGTCAATGACGCGAAACAAATCGGGCGCACACAAGAAAATTGTGTATTAAAACGAAAAACTGCGAGCGAAAAATGTTCGCCTGTAAATGCTGTGCGAAGAGAGTAGTAGTCTTCGTTTAAGTTAAAACTATTGAATATTATTACTGGAATAGCCAGCGAATAGAGCGCCCACTTCACAACGCACTCTCGGTTTGAGAGGGGTTTTCAAGAGTTGAGGGTCTCTTTTCTCAGATTTTGATGAGTGCGTTTCGTTTTGGTCTAAATCGGGCACTTATAGCAACGCTATCAGTGCTGCTGCAATAGCAGCCAGAGAAGGAAACGACAGAAAAGTGTTTTGTATTTGGAGAATATTATTATTGTAAATAAAGCAACCGACAGTACTCGTCTCTCACTCTAATGCTGTATGAGATGTGATATATAAAGAGAAAGGAGAGGGAGGTCTTGGACTTAATTCTCTTATTGTCCATTTGGTGGGACAACCATTTAGCAAAGTATTTAGGTTTTTCATTCTTGCTTTTGTTGGTGTGTGCAGTGAGTTCGCTCAGTCTCTTGACAGTAGTTGTTGTGTGCGTGTTGTGGTTCTGTTCCGAACTGAATGCTGGCAAAAAAACGTTTGTTTATACTGTACGACGGAATTTTTAGTGTCGTCAATACTACACTCGCGCAGTGTATACATCAAAATATTTTTGCTTACGATTTTATGCAAATGTTTTTTGCTTAGTAACTTATTTAAAATAGAAGAGTAATCGTTTTTTTTATATGCAAGTGTGACTTATTTTTGTTTAGTGAAAGTGGTTTTTTCTTTCACTCTTTTCGATTAACGATTATATTTAATTTGTGAGTGTTTTGATTTCGATAACGCGCACACATTTTCATTAATTAACCTTTTAACGGCTCAAACCGTAATTTATATATTATATTCTGTGCGCTAAAAGACTTCTGATGCGTCGCACATCGTTTATCTGTCTCTAATGTGAGTTGAATATTTAAAATCTTTATTATTTGATCCAACGATTTGAGTGGAAATCTTAAATCTATAACATTAGAATTTAGATTTATATGTATTTTATTATAATTAAAGATTTTTTTTTTAAAAATAAGTAAAGTCAATAAATAAATTCGATTAAATATCAATTTATTTCGGGATTAAAATCAGTTAAAAATAATTTTTGGTTTAAAAAAACTAGAGCAACATCGGTTAGCTAAAGCTCGTATTGTAATCTATCGACAGTTGCATTGCGTTTTTATTTTATATTTCACTAATGTGTCTGATTTGTTCAAACATTGGTCAGGGGAATATCACTATATATTTTATATCCTCGAGGGTCATATACTAATACCGACTTTATTAACTCTCGAATCTTGATCAACAGTATGGGCTAATAAAACGAATTATATAAATGGGAATTTTTTCGTCTTCTCTTATAATTATCTTAAAACTCATAAATTAAATGATTTGATTTTTTGGCATTAGAAAAGGGAAAGCCAGAGAGAGGAGAGAGAGAGAGGGAGGGAGAGAGAGAGAAAGAGTGAGAGAGACTAGAAATAGATGTTACAGTGGTATGACTGAAGAGCAAGCACAGTGCACAACAAAAATGCATTAACATTAACATTGTTATCGATGGCAATTTGTTATTTCGTAACAAAAATTTTTTTGACTTTTACTTTTTACTTAGTTCATACTATGTGCTGTATATAGACTTGCCCGTAGATTTTTTTTTATCGATGGCTCTATGATCGCCTCCTCTTTGGTGCAGACGAGACACTGCTACTGTACTACAGTAAGGTGGTGTGTGTTTATGGTTTGGTGGTTTCGAATGAAAAAATTTCCTCTTCATTCTCTATGTCTCTCTTTCTCCTTGCACTCTGCGCTGAACCGTATCTATTCCCACCTCCATTAGAGATGACATTATCAGAGAAATTAATTTCTAAAATAACAATAATAATAAATGTCTGCCGCTAATTAAATTTTTTAATTTACGCCTCTAAAAACATTCTCGAGTTATACTGTAAAGTAACGTTGCCTATTGGATAATTTTTTCTTAGAGACATACGAATATGTTTCTGTTTGAATTTAGCTTCAGTTAGTTTGTTATTAGAAACTACTTTAGTATTCTTTTCTACTTTCTAGTTGTTATTTGTATCGCGAAATGCCAAAAACTTTTGAAACATTAAAAATTTTGTAATCATTAAATATTTTCTGTGCTACTTTACAGGTACATATAAGCAGAAAAGTCTAGCGATAGATATAATAAAATAGTAATTTTTTAAAGTAAACTAAATATTATTGATATATACTGGCGTGTACTGTAAGCGTATGTAAAAAGACCTATAATTAAAAAAAGAAGGACACATCGCTCTTTTGATTGATTATAATAATTAATTATCAAAAGAAATTCGAATGGAAACAATTACACAATTGCTGGCGAAAAAGGTTATTCTCAACAATACGGTGTGTGCATAAAATTTTTTCGACAGTTTGTAGTTTGTTGTCAGTCTAATAAATTATTTGCCCAATTATTGTCTAAACGTACCGGTTATGAGCGCAACTCGAAGCGCTCCTTCTTTCGGCAATAATGACAGTAAAAATCAAATCTAGTGCTCTCTGAAGGCCATCGGATACAGATATTATTAAGATTTGGTGCGTTTTCTTTGCGCAACTGTCTGTAGGTTATTATTATAATAGTGTCCCCTTATGTTGCTGGTAGTATAATAATTCGCTAAATCGTTAAATCTGATAATAGTAATGTTTATTATTGTTGATAGTATTGTTATTATATTAGTTATTGCGCGACTGCCGCAAAATTCACAGAAAGAAAAATCTGCAAACCATAAACTTTTTATCGCCCCGAAAACTTTTAATGGCTATGATTACGGACCTATTTCTTTATGTGTGATATTGTGAGAAGTAATTATGATGAGCCAGAATTCTAATGATGATAATTAGTTTTTTAAATTAAATTAATTTTATTTTTATCTTTACACTCGATTTTTTTGTGTGCACATTTTACGCACAAATCAAGTCATAATCAATTTTTCTGTTTGGTTAATAATTTTCTATAGTCAATCAAAATCGTTTGTGGCGTTTTTCTGTTATTCACGCAATTTGTTTCATAATTGAAGAATAAGTCTTTTAAATTAAAAATTTATTTTGTGGCAAAATTATTTTGTTTATTAGAAATTTTTCCTTTGCTCTTCAATAGTTTTGAATTTTTTAATCTTACAAAACCTGAAAAAATTCGATATAAGTAGCAATTAAAGCAATAAATATATTACTGTAATATGTATATTCTTGAAATTTTTTTGCGATAAAGTTAGTTATACTCAGCAACAAAAAAAATATAATTAAAATTTATTTTACGCTCAATACAACGTTTCATTTTCCAACTATGCAATGGTTCTCACTCGACAAATACGACAATCTTTTTTTTGGTAGTTGTTATCCCAATATTATTACTACTGGCAGTGAGAGGAGTGTTGTTACGCAACATCTCATTTTCTAATGAGATTATATTTGACACAGTTTTTTGGCTTTCGTTTTTCATTATCATTTTTCTTTTCTCACAGATGGTCTGTGCTGTTTATTGCCATAAAAATACTGTCTTTCCTTTTCTATGTGTCATTCCATTTGGTCGTTCCACCGGTACTGCAGCAGTTAATACTAGTAATGATGACTATTGTCTTATCTCTTATAATGTTGTTTAGTGTCGTCTTATACGCTATTATGAGTTTGTGTCGCTCACACAGTGTGAGTGAGAGAGCTTCATATTTTCTTCTCTCTCTCTCTCTTTTTATTTATCGACATTAGATTAATAGTTATGAAGAGATAGAAATATTTTTTTTTCTAAAGAAAAGTAATAAAAAAGAACTTTTCATTAATAGTATTTTTTTCGAACTGATAAGTGTAGAGAAAAGAT
Source organism: Phthiracarus laevigatus (assembly GCA_034700185.1). NCBI lineage: Eukaryota > Metazoa > Arthropoda > Arachnida > Sarcoptiformes > Phthiracaridae > Phthiracarus > Phthiracarus laevigatus. Next base: position 53,473 of record JAQIXJ010000029.1, on the reverse strand, counting down.
TTTTAGATTTTTTTTGCCACTCTCTGATGACTTTCTTTCGCGAAATTAAGTTTGTAAAAACTACAACAATGTACAGCAAAAAATAATCAAGACTATCCTATCAGTGTATCTATATTATTATTTTTTTCAAAAAAAAATTCTTCGCGCATTCACACTTGACTTAATTGTTGATAAATTTAATTAAAAAAATTTTTATACTATTATTATTATAGTTATAGCCCAGAGAAAAATTGTGCGCTGTATGTATGTATTGAGAGGAATTATTTTCTCATTTTTCTTCATCAATCGCACACAAAAAAAATCACAAATGTACAGCAAAAAAAACAAAATTGGGTCAGTTTTTGTATTTGTGACTTACTTGTGTGTGTGTTTGTTTTTTATTGTTTTGAATTTATTAATTACATTAAAGTTTTTGCTATGTTTCGGTGGCTGTTGCTGTTAAAAATAAAGAAAGAGAAATGTATTTCATTATTTTGTTGTTATTGTCGTTGATTTGATCGCTGAAAGAAGTGGTGAGAAGCGTTTTAATTAAAAATACCCGTAAATATTGTGCCACATTTTTTGGGCTGTGTATAATGTATGTGCGCTCGCAAAACAAAACACAGTTAGTAGTGAATCAACTATTTTCTCTGTTGCCAAAATAGATGCAGTGAATCGTATTTACACATTAATACAATTTATTATTTTATGGTAGATTTTTGTTTTGTTTTTTTCTCGATATCTCTATCCGCCAGTTTAGTCACTGCTCCGGATATTTTTGCTGCTCGAAGATTAATACTCTTTGGTAATGAGTCAACAAAATATTATGCGCCTGTAATATACGGTATAATATTAATAATATTATAATAAAAGTGATATTTTGTGCGTTTATTATTGAATAATTCCCAACGAGAGTTCATATCATATACTACTTCTATTATCGGTAATATTATTCCAATTTATATACAGTATATATATCGGTATGCTTTCGGATTCTATTTATCTATTTATTTTTTATCATTGGTTTTAACTTATATTGATATCTACTGTATACTGTATAGTAATTGTTTGAAAATAATTTATTTTTGCTTACTATATACGCTTAATATACCCTTTAATTTTGTGTTGGGAACATAAATAAATCAATTGATAATCTGAAGATGTAAACAGGAAATGTTTTGTTTTTGTAAAAGAGCACTGTTTTATTTCAATTTTTTATTTTCGAATTTTAATCTTGTATATATATTTGCGATAATTTCTGCAAATTTATTACAGAAGAGAGCAAAGTAATAAAATCGGTGCAATGTTTTTATATCAGACTTCGTTTTCAGTGTTTATGTCTGGTATCCGAGCGGGTAATAAAAGTTCTCAAAATTTAACCCTAATTTAATTTATTATAATACTAAGAGGATTAGGCATAATAATTCATACCTAATAATCATATAAATAAAAAATAAAACCATAAATAAAACAGATTAGTTTTCTGTTCCAATTTATAATATTTTTGTTCGGTACAGCACAACACCGAACAATACATAACAGCCAAAATATGTGCAGCAACAGAGAGCATTGCTGCTTTTTTTGTTGTTAAACTCGATTGTTATATCAGCGCTTTTACATTACATTAGACTTGGCTGCTGTTACGGCAATAAATCTTTTTTTTTTCCAAAGAAAAAACTCTGTCTATGCTTTAATCGTAGAAACTCTGTCGCTTAATAAAAGCTCACAACCAAACGCTGGTATTAAAAGTCAATCTAGTTTGTTCAATGCCATAATTTTCAATATCAATTTGTGTTTCGCTGCTCGCAATCGGCACACATTTTATTTATAAAACCTGGTCTCTGGGAGACGAACGCGAAAGAGTAGGGCTAGAAAAAGAGATGAGAGATCAAAATAAGAGTAGTAGAAGTGAATGAAAAAAAGTGAAAAATAATTGAAGTGCATTAAATGTTGAGAAATGAAATGGTAAGTGCCCTTAACTATAACTATAATGCCAACCGAGAGAAATATATATATATAAAAAAGAGCGAAAAAAAATCTATAACATTAAAATTGTTGGAACACAAGCTGTTGTTGTTAATAGTGATTTGAGAGTACAGTTGATGTCGAGTATTGAGAGGCGATGTTTGCGATGGGAGAGAGAGTGAGGCGTCAAGACACGCATTTTTTCTCTACTCTTTGCTTGGTTACCAATAATAGTATTATTTAATATTTTATAATTGAGACTTTTCTTTTTCGCACATTATTAAAGAGAATTTGATTTTAACGCTTCAGCAAATTTTTTTTTGGTTCCATAATTAAATTTTAAGAGATAAAAATTTAAATTTTGTTATATGCTTTAACAAAAATATTTTAATGCTCGTAAATATGTCTCGCAAAAATTGAATTCGTTTTTTTGTTCATAATATTAGAGACAAAACTTTGACAACACTAACAGATTGACTTATAATCGCTAAAACTAAAAATGTTTTATTGAACTACTTCTACCCGAAACGAAATTACTTCATACGAAATAATTTATTTTTTTATTTAATCTGACAAAAATAAATTACTCGCAAAAAAATACTAATAAATCGCGGATAAGTCTGTTTACGTGAGATCAAACATTTTTCGTTTATCGTTGCCGTTACACATGAGATTAACAAAAATTAGTTTTATTTAGAAACAAAAAAAACCATCGCAAAAATTGTGTCAAGAAAAGAAATATCTCCTCAAATAATAACTGAATTTAATAAACAGTTTGAATGCAAGACAAGTATGCGCGGTGTCCGCGCATTAGACAGAACACACAGATATATAAAATGATATTAAAAATTCATTTAACAACATAAAAATCGTACACAACGCTATTAAGAGTGATTCACTGTCGCCAATAAAAAAGCGAAAAATAAAATAGACTTTCGTTTCAAATCTTCCAAATCTTCACACGTGTAAAACTACACTTTTTGAGTGAAAATTTATAACCAAACTTTTCGCTAAGAATTTTCCCATTATAAACAAAAACGAATGAGATGCACACTATTCTCTCAATTGCCTAGCGATACACATTTCCTCCGATATATCGCATTATGATCCATATTAAGATTATGTCTCACTCCGTATAAAACGACTTTGACTGACATTTTGTCGCAGCATCTCTCCTGTAGATCCGCTCACTCATTGAATAATTCAATAAACGGCGATTTGCCGTAAGGTTCAAACCCGCGAGAGATAAATAATTATTGCTAATTATATCTTAGATATGTATCGGTATTTAATTATTCCGCGTATGTTTATGTAATTACGAATAAGAAAAGTGGTGGTTTAAAAAATCGGTTCGTTAAAATTTGCTTAAGCGAAAAAACTAAGATTAAAACTAATTCATATTCAATTTACAAATCATACGTAATTATAAATTTGAATGTCGAGGAGTTATCTCCTCTAATTATTATTATATTTAATAGTAATATTTTAAATTTCATTCCACCACACGCTTTCTTTCTATATATATCTAACGAAAAGAATTTATATAACGAATATAATATTAATTTTCACTTTCGTTTTTACAGGTGTGTTTCTTATTAAGCGAGAAAAGAAAAAAGAAAGTACGAACGAACGCGAAAGAATATCATCTCTTGGGCTGCAAAAACATAGTTGTGTGTATACATACATATATAACTGGCGTGTCAGTGATTTATCATCGCTATTGAAGGATTAGTCTCTCACGCAATAGTTGAAAGTACGACCAATTATTGCCAGCGAAAGAGAAAAAGACTTTTTTTATGCGAACACTTCTTTTTTTGTTGGTGAAGTATGAGAAGAAACAAAAAGGTAAAAATTAAAATTGAATATAGTTTTTTTTTCGTGGAGAATTTTTTCGCTCATTTTTTATTAATCGTTCATAAAACGATTATAAAATATACTATGAATTCGTATTAAGTTTTTTTACCGGTTCTTAAAGAGCGTTACTGAGTCTCTCTCTCTCTCGTCGTTGATTTAGATTAATGACTGCTAAAATTTCAAATTTATGACAAATTAGTTTTAAATTTATTAACTATTTTTCATAAATACATTTTTCTAAACCGAGCGTAACATATTTTTTTGGTATTATTTTTGCTTTTCTTTTATTACCCCACACTATTCCCAGTGTCTATCATGACAGAGCAGAGCAGCCTAGCGTTTGTATTTAGTTTGACGTGAAATGAATTTTTTCCTATCCCTTCATCATTATTATCGGTAATGCTATGCGTTCGTCAGCTACTACTACAGTATTAGATTGTGGAAAATATAAAAGCTTTGCCTTTAAATTTTTTGGTGAAATTTTCTGACAGTGAATACTTTCGAAACTGAATTAATTGAATAATTTTTGTTGTTGTTGCTGCAACTATTCAGTGGAGTTTTTTGATGAATTAGATGGAAAATTTTAAAAGCGCTTTGCGAAAATATTTGTGATATAAAAATAAATTGTTATGTCTTAGAATCTGATAGGGATTTTTTTTGTTTCGAAAGTAAATCGATCACGAAATACTCTCTCTCGTGGATCATTTTAAAAATAATTATAACCAATAGGAGAACCAATACATTAATTCATGTAATTCATAAAAATTAGTCAATAATGAAAAAAATTGGGCAATATTTGTCAAAAATTTAAAAGTTTGAAACAATTATGCGTGAAAAATGATTTGATAATTTTTCCAATTAACTGTGAGAATCGACACATCAAAAACGCACGATAAACTTTTTTCTTTCGTTTTTTTTGCAGTGCGAATCTAGGATCTTCGAATTACTGTAAATTACCGAAAATCTTAGAGCTTTCAGTTTAAATAATTCCTTTAAACACTGCTCGCTATACTTTGAGTACAGCGACAAAAGAAACGAAACGAAACGGCAAAATAAAATCACTTTCTCAAACTCGAATTTGGAACGCTTGACAAATTTTTCCAGAGTTTAGAGTTCAGTTTAATTTTTATGTCAAATAATTGAAACACAGTCACACAAATACACACACACATACAATAATAATGATCACAAAAGTGATTTTCCCCAAATCCGGCATTTATTTTTTTTGTGTTGTTTCGCGCCACATATCACTATCGCTCGCATATCTCATGATAAAAAGTACTTCTTTTCGATCAATTTAAATGATCAACGAACGCCGTTTCTATTCTTCATATGGCGTCTGAACACGAGTACTGCATATCCTTTTGCTTTTCATTATGTGTGTCTGTATGTGAATGTTTGTTGTTGTTGTTGCTGGCCGTAAATGAGAAATACGTGAAACAATTTTTATTATTATCGTTATTGGTTTTCATTTATATTTATTTATGTATAAGAGATATGGTGAATGGGTTTTTTACTGTAAATAAAAAGAAACATTTCGTTTTCCCATTACTGTAGAACAAAGTATAAATAAGTTTTCGGGGTTTGTGTGTTCGCTCTCTTTTAAACGAAGCGCGCAAATAAAAAGAAATGATAATATTGTAATAATGAAAAAGAAATAAGAAAAAAAGTTTAGAAAACTCATATTTTAGTCTATTGCTCTTAGAGGTTTTTTTTGCTTTCGTTATTCCCATAAATATATTAATGTATCGCGCATTAAATGCCTTAATGATCTCTCTCTGTGTATGTGCTTAAGGGTTAGATTCACTTTCGTTGCTATTTTATTGATTCAGATTGGGTTTTATCTGCAATAATAAAGAGTAATAATATCTATAAAAAAATAGTAGGTTCTCACACAGAATAGCCAAAACCGGGGAGAAAAAAATTAGGTAACTCTTGTTAGTCAGTCATTAGACTGACTCTCTTTGACGAAAATTTGACTCTCATTTTCGTACACTCAAACCAAAATTGCTGCCTCTTTTTTCTAAAAAGAATTGAATAGCAATTTTCCAATCAAATAGATATACTTTTGTTGTGTGTGTGTGTGTGTACGCGTTTCCCATCTGTGAACGCTTGATTTGATTTCCCATATAAATGTTTCACTTCTCATTTTTGCGAGTTTCAAAAATGTTCAGCTCAAAAACCTAACCAGTGTGTGATACGGTTACCAAAAAAATGTATCTCTACATAAGGCATAGCCTGGGGTGAATATATTCATCGGTTTGAGGATAATTTCTTGGGGCATAACAGGTGAACTGCTTTACTGAACTCTGGAAATATCGCTGTTTATGAAAGCAAATTTTTTTTTGGTTGATTATAATAAAACAGTGCAGTATTTTTATTTTTTGCGTTCCTCGGGAATCGCATTTTTCCAGAATGATTACGAAATTAGATAATAAGAAAATCGCCCAACAAATTATTCTCGATTCGAAACTCATTTCATTACACTTAACTGAATACTTTAAATTGACTATAATTGATATAAGATTTGTCATTAATACTGTGTTGCCATTTTATTATTTCAATAAAAGTTGGTCTCTTGTTTTTGTTCGCATTTTTATTCTTTAATTTTTTTACTTTTTACTTTCCACTCTTGATGTCTTGGCGTAAACTGCGTGCTATCAATTATTAATCGTTTCACTAATTTATTGAAATTTTATTCCGAAATTCATTGGGACGCGATTTATTATCGGCGCAAAAATTTAATTACTATTTTGTCATTCAAACGCAAAATTTTTTTTTTCAAAAAAAAATCAGTTGAAACATCAAAACGTTAAAAATACTATACTTTTGGAATGGTATCCATAAAATTACTTAATGGAACGATTAGGAAAAATGTTAATGAAATTTCTTTTCCAAAAAAAATCGTAAGCTTCACCAGAAGCATAAGAATAAAAAAGTTTGGAGAAATAGAAAAAAAATTCTTTTTTTGGCATTAATTAATAAAAATTTAATTATAAAAATGTCTAAATTATTTTTTGATTGCTGAATACTGTAAACTGCGAATTTACGCGTTTACATTTCATAATAAGTGAAAAAGAAACCGATTCTTAGAAACTTTAAAACGTGCACTTAAAAACTTTCACTTTTCATCTATTCTTTTCTGGTTTTGGGTCTTAAATAATCTTCGACCGACTTGTGATTTTTAGATGCTTGAAATCTTTACCGAACAATGATAACAATTGAAAGCCGTATAAAATTATTATTATATTCAACCCCCACTGTTGCTGCTACTACTACTACCACCAGTTCGTCTACTTTTTTTGGTGCACAAAACATACTCAATGTGTATTTAAAATACATTTTTATATTATTTCTTTGCTATATGTGTATACAATCAAAACTGGATCAGTAGAGAGTTTTTTCATATGAAAAAAAATTATGTACTTTTTACTATTTATTATTATTGCGGCAAAATAAAAATTATAATAAAATCAAAACCACTCTTTGTGTCGAGAAAAAAATGAAAATATTTGCGGCTTTAGGTTACACTCACACAGAGATCTAATGTACGAATTATATATTATACACAGAGAGAGTATTATTTATGGGCGTAATTTTGTGTGTGTGATCTAGAAAATTTCGGTTTCTGTATTTTTTCGCGTAAGTTATTTTCTATCACTTTCTGTTATTGTCTGTCGAACGCGCACAAACAAAAAAAAATTCACTGTCAAAACTTTTAAACTTAAATTTTTTTCGATGGGAAACTGAAGCGAAAAATTTCCATCGGAAAACTTTAAAAATATTTTTTATCCCCGTTGCTATAATTGTTTCTATTCATTCTTATGGAAACTTTACTCCCAATAATGAACACTATGATTAATGTACTTTTTCAATAATTTCGCTGCGAAAACTATTTAGCCAAAACAAAAGCAAATACCATTGCATGCGAGCAACAAAAAATCAGCGCACTCCTCATTCTCTTATACCAAATTTTATCGGGGTTTTCGTGAGCGCCTCTCAACAGATTCTCTACTTCGTGTATATTATTCTCGTTAAAATAGTTAAGAGTCAGTCTGCCAGCCATTGTACAGTATTAGGCTAAGTTTTCTCATTCATTTATTCTCTCTCTCTCTCTCTCTCTCTCTCTCTCTCTCTCTCTCTCTCTCTCTCTCCTCTCTCTCTCGTCTCCAATTTCTCATTTTTCTCTGCTGGCATTAAGGGTGGAACAGTGTCTCGTCCATCTCATCATAATTAGCATCTAATGCTAAATCATTTGTTTCAAGATATTTTTTTATTGCTTCTCATTATTATTGGATAATAATATTTGGTGGATGTGGGGAGCTGTTGTTGTGATCCATTTTTTCTTGTTGGGGTGCACTAATAATAGTCCTAATAATTCGGTTGAGTTTATTCATTGTTGCCAGTTATTTATTTATTGCTCCATCATTTTATAATTGGATTATTATTTTAGAGAGAGAACGACTCGGGGATTAATAATCAGAAAAAAGCGTTTAATACATACTTAGAAACGCTATAATAGGTTTTCTTGGGGTGAAGTAGAAAATAATTTTTTGAAAAAAATACTTGTGTTAAAATAATCCTCGACCGTATATTATCATTCCTTAGAAGTTTTATGCCCTTTTGGCGTAAAGAGTGATAAATAGTGGCAATTATTTGCTGCACTTTATATAAATATATTGGAAGTTATATATAATTTAATTTTTGTTTTTGTTTTGGCGTTTGTTTTGTTTTGCATTTTTTCACTCCAACTTTCATATATATTATTGGCTGAACCCCTTTCGATAGAATAAATTACAATTTTTAACATTTTATTTCAATTAAAATTTTGTTTTTTGCGCGTATTTTATAGAATGTACATTTCTCTCCCAAAAAATTTATTATCATTTAATGTTTTATTTTTCTTTTAAAAATAAAACACACACACACTCGATGGCTCTCTGTCTCGGAGAAAAATTACCTTTGCATAACAAAAAAAATAAAATCAAATTGAAAACCTGTCTATCTATTATTTTTTTGGGTATATTATTTGGACATTAAATTTATATTCGTTTAATACAGGCAACCATTATAACATCCTCAGCAACAATATGCAATTATTTTCTTTTACATAATCGCAATGGGGCTTTAATATTGTTTTAAATTTAGTGTCAATAATAAATTTTCTGGGGTTTAATAATGCTTTTAGGTTTTTGTTTTTTGATTTACATTCTCGCGAAAGTATATTTAAAAGAATACATTGCAAATGATGATATAATATCTAATGGCAGAAACAAAACAAAAATTATTAAACATAATTATATGTTTTAATTTCTTAATTAAAATAGCGATTATAACGCACTAATATATACATATTAAGAAAATATTGCGTTAGCCTTGAATAGTGCTTAAACTTTTTGTTAGCTGTATAAATAATTGCGTGGTATTTATTTATTTTTTGCTTTCTTGTTTTAGCGCAAGATATTATATTTATTACCTATTGTTTACTCCAGTACTTATAGCCTCTCTCTCTCTCTCTCTCTCTCTCTCTCTCTTCTTTTTTTCACTATTTGGATGCTAAATATATTCACTCGTTTTCTTGCATGCGTTTAATTATTTACATGTAATGTGCAAAAGAGAAAAAAATTTCTTTCGTTTTTTTTCTCCACTCATTCTTCGTTGTTGCTTAAAGTCAACGATCGTTTATAAGTCATAAATTTTTTAGGTGGGGATTTGTTTAAAGATTAGCGGAATTATAGCTTTTCGGTTTTCCTCTCTCTATTTCTATCGAATTGAACACATATATAGTTATATATATATACATAACATATATTGTCTTATGTATTGGTGTATGTCTTCGCCAATTGATGATTATTTTTCTTGTACGCGATCACCACATTCTTTTTAAACGGCTTCGTCTCTCGCGAAACACAGATGCGATAAATTGCTTCTTCTTTCACTCTCAAACTACTAAAAACAGATACTGTTCTTCAAAACTTCTCTCTTTCGAAAAAGAAAACTATTCGCTCAGTGTTTACATTTACACGTCGAATATTATCTGTTCGTGGAAGCAAATGCATTTTTTCTGTTGCTATTCCTTATATAAGTCGTAAGAATATTCTATGCGATAAGTTTTTTTAGAATAATAAAATTGCGAATTCAATAGCGAGAGAAAATAACAAGAAAAACGCTTTTTTTTATCTTTACGCTATTTTTCGCGTTCTTCTTTGATATTTATTTTCACTTATATATGAATAGCTAAATGAAATATATATATTCGTCTCCTCCGCGCAGTATTTTTGCTATTGCTATAAAAAATAGTTGTTTATATATGAATGAACGACAGAATTTATGCGGTGATGAATATTATGAAAGTTAATATGGCGTTAATTAAAAGTCGATAACGAGTAAAATAAGCGCAACAGTATGCGAATAAATAGATCGTTCGAGTGTAACAAATAAAAAATGCTGGAAACGCTGGATAACTTTTTTTGTTGTTATTGAATATTTTAATTAAATATCCCAAAAAATGTGTTTTTTGATTTTTTAAAATCAAACTTTGAAAAGTTTTTTCTTCGCGTAACAAAATATATTTATCGCCATAAATACCTGAACATAACGCACATACTGATAGTGTATGAAAAACGTGTTTCTTTTTTCAGGAGTAGAGACACTGGAAAAAAAATATTTAAGACTTGCAGCACAACCCGTTTTTTTGGGGTGAAATATGTAATATAAAAATGTTTAAGAAAGCAAAACGATCAATATTTCGTGTTTTCTATATATTTTTATTTCTTCTTCTATTAAAAAAATCATTTTTTTGCTTAATCTTTTAATAAGTCAAAACACTCGCACCAAAGAAAGAACTGGATAAAAGTTGCGCTCCTCTAAGACTACGTAGAGTGCGTATAATATTAGTTTCAAAGTCAATACCAGGCGATAAGTTATATACAGTATAATTATTTGCATAAATATTTATTTATTTATTTTTCGTGAAAGTCACTTATTCCGTATAAAAAATGACGCGTAATTTAGAAAAATGAAAAATTTTGTTACACACAGACGATATATGTATATATATTTTGTATAACATATACAGTATAGCAAAAAAGATTTTATATATAAGAAGAGTGAAGAATTTTATTTTTTATCCTCTAAAAGAAAAAAGATTTATTAGCGAAAATTTAGTTTATAGCCGTCATATAATGTCATGTTTTTTGTTGCTGCGATTTGAATTAAGTTATATATACATTAAGGTTTGATATTTTTCTTTGGCCTTTTTTATTCTACGCATTCACTTTCGGTATAAAATTGGTTTACAAGATTTTACTTTTGATTAAATTTATCTAAGAGCTCAGAATGAGACTTATATACAGATATATTGTCTGCATTAAATTTTTACAATATCCCTATTTATATTAAAAAACGTTCTTTCGAGCGTTTAGACACCATTTCACTGAACACTACGAATCGTACTAATTATTATGATTGTTTTTAATTTTTAGACCACGAATGATAAGTTAGTTTCCACGCAGGGACACAGTTATTGAACTTATTGTTACAATTGATATTGCAATTATTTTCCGAAATATTAGACAACGAAAAAAAACAAAATGAATTAAAATAATTATAATAATTATGGGTAACAAATAATTGTTAGAGCAATTAATTTTCAGTAAATGGCGTATTTTCTGCTTGCATTATCTTCTTTAACTTGTCTTTTGTGTTCAGTAGAACTGTTCAATTATAAACAAGAACTATAAAGAGAGTAATTACTAAATTCAAAGACTCATTATTAAGATAAGATAGGGTTAATAACTATAACACTAATTATTTGAGGCATTGAATGCGTATTAAAAATAAGTTTACCATATATTACTGTATACAATGTGTATAATAAAGACACTGTAACGAACTTATTACATATTATTATTATTATTTAAGAAAGATGATGCAATATTTTGGTAAATAAATGTTTATTAATATACTTATCCCACTTATTATTTTTATTTCTAGAAACAAAACAAAATGCGGCTTATAGTGGCAGCGAAAGTGTATGTTCGTCGGTATCGGGAAATTGAATCTTGCAGTTTAGTCACAGGGAAAGGTATTTATTTTATTTTATTTATTTTATAATTTTTTCTATTTAATCCCTGATTTGTTTGTGACTAATTTTGAGACTATTTTAAAATTTGTCTCACACACATCTTAGAAGTTTTTTGCTATAGGAAAAAAGAATAACATATATAAAATAATTTAGTTAAATACATAATCGTATATACATACGCTTATTTAGCCTGAATAATTCATTAGGAAATATTTAAGATAACCAACCAAAAAAAACAAAATTATGCTGAAAACCCTTATATAATTCGCGTTGCAAAGCGATTTTGTGTGTATATTTGAGTGTTTGTGTGCAGCCGTGTTCGGAATAATTTCCGAAAAAAAATTCGAGCAACAAAAATAAAAAAGTATTTTTTATAAGATATACCTTATATGCATTGAAACGCGTACGCTTTATATCTAGACCACAAAATTACCATTTGGTGATTACTTTCTTATACGCATGCATATATACTGTATATATGTGCGAAGATATTAACAAAAATTTTCTCTCTAAAAATGTTTTTCGTTTTCTTTACTCTCCCATAGTTGATGATGATATTTTTTTTGTGCTGCTCTCTTATTTATTTTGAGATTTGTCTGCTCACTTTCTCACCCGAGCTTTATTATCGTATCGCTCTTATGACAAATTAGTTTTGGCACTTTTGTTTTCGTTTGCTCATGAGACACACAACTTCGTAGGGCATGTGTGCTAAAATATTAAGGTCGATGATACCCCGGGCTAGCAGTTTGGGATTTAATACTTGCATTATAGCAAACACAGATGACATTTTTATATTTTCAGACAATATTTAATTTTAGATTAATGTTTATTGTGTCTCAGGTATTATTATTTGTTTAGCTTAAATGTCTTTAGATTATGTACGTTTTTTTCCCGATCAAATGTTTTCGCATGTGTTAACGAATGAAAAAAGTTGTCGCCTTATAATTTATCGGCATTTTTCAATATATATCCGTAAATAAGGGTTTCAATAGCTTATTAATAATAAATCTTTGAATACGATAAGATATTCGCAAAAACATAATATATGTCTCCCACAGTGCATTAGTGTGTGTCGATTATTTATGCATATCTTGTTTGACTTAAAAAGCTTTTAATACTCTAAAAGAATAAACGAAAATTTATTGGACGTAATTTTTTTTCATTGGCGCTCGAAATATTTATTTTCTAACAAATAAACGGAGACTGACAGTAAACTATGCGGCAGAAGAAAAATGGGAAGAATTATTTGTGTGATCGCATTACGTAAACACGATTTTCCAATGCAATAACGAAAAGTTATTAAAAGTTCGTTAATGAACAGGAAAATGATCATAAACTTAAAGCGATGTAGAAAATAAAATAAATAAATATCTATTCACGGTATTATTTAGATTCCAAAAACATAGCTAATTATTTAAGCGTTTATATATCCGCATAATTGTGTGCACTTTTTTTCGTAATAATTTAGCGTAATAGAGGACAGTAAAGGGTAAAATATCAAATCAATAAATCAAAACTGACTTATTCAACGTCCATTAATAGTCTTTAAAATTTCCACAAATAGCACATTGAATTTCGATTAATAATTTAATAGCCATATAAAGAAAATAACTTCACTGTAAATGTAAAAAGATTCATGTAAAACATTTATTTCATTTGTTGTGTGCAGCGCGAGGTTTAAGCTAATTATTTTCAAAGTTTCTGTATTTTATAATACAGTATTGATATTATCTGATGTCTTACGAGTTAATTTTAAGGATTTACTGCCCAATTGAGTGGCGATACACTTTCTTGTTATCGCATTATGATTCATATTAAGATTGTCTCTCGTGTGCATTAAAACGAGTCCGACTGACAAAAAACACAGTGCTCGCTATAGATGTGTTTTGTCGATAATTATTTTATCGTATTAAAATTTATACCTTGTTTTTTTTAATTTTATAAAATACATTGTAATTTTATTTGCTAGTTTTACACTGAAAAAATTAATGAATGCAAAATAAATTTATTGGAATTTAATAGTAAAAATCGTAATAGAAAAACTTTATGTTTCTTAACGATAATTATATTCGTGATTATAAAAATTTACTTAATTTTCAAATGAATTTTTTTCCTTTAAATTCTGATTAAATTTGCCAAAAAAAGCTAAAATCACGATAAATTTCAATTTTTTCATGTTTTTCTTGTACAATATTTTGTAAGGTGAAATTAAAACGCCGTCTTTGAAGATTCGCACATTTAACTGCTTTATTTAATTACTAGAATTATTTTGTGGTAAACTTTTTTCTCTCTTCTTTCCAAAGATTTTTAGCTGATTACGACTCTGTCTCTTCTGCCGTAATCTTTATTAAACTTATTTTATTTATTTTTCAGTTAATCTCTCAAATTGGGAAAAGAAACAAAAAAAAAATCTTCGTAAAGATTAGATTAAATTACACGATAAATAGAGGGAATATAAAATTTTCTATATGTCATGGTCTCTGTTTCCATTTTCTTAAAAGCTTATTTAGCGCAAAAATTTTTATTTTTCTACTTTTTTGAGATCATAAAATCCGTATGAGTAAAATCAGTTTACATCATATTTTCGGAATTTATCTCCCAAAAAAACATTTATCGAATTTGTTTTCTGGTTAAAAGGGTGAAATATAAATATAGCTTAGGTCACTGTATTTATCTAACCATTATTTTGTTCGTATTTTTATTATTATACATATTATTTTCTCTCTCTCTGTGTCCGCCACAGTCGGTCTAACCTTATTGTCTTATAATCTTATTGCGATATCAGTGATGAACTTTTCAGTGTGAAAGAGTTATATTTTCGATTACTGTCTTTATTATGCGATAGATATAAATATATTTTCCTTTATGGGGGTTTTTCACCATCAGATACATATTATACTGCAAATCTCGTAATGTTTTATTGTTTCAAAAGAAAAACGGATAATTAGATATTGAGAAATGAATTATTACTTCCTCGAAGAAAATATTTTTTTTCACACAGAGTATATATCGCTAAAACATATATCACGGGTGAAGAGCTAAAACAAACAAAAATTTTCTTAATTTATATTAACAAAAGTATTTCATTGCGATGTGTTGTGGACAAAAGGTTAAATATTTTTCGTTCGTTTGAAAATGTTAAGCTATTCTTATATCCCAAACTATTAATCAAATGATATTTATATGCCATTTATTATTTGTATATATAACTGCAACAACAACAACAAAACGTTACTATTTATAAGTTTCCGATAAACGAATGCGTTTCTGTTTAATGAACACCCAGAAAATATACTTAAACTGGCAGGTGATATCGGATAACCCGGGAAAGGAAATTTTGACATTCAATAGGTGCCCAAAATTAGGCATTTTTAAAAGATCAAAGGAAAGGCACCGACTTCTTTTGGCGAACAAATCGCCTTTTAAAATGTTAATATTAAGATCCATCACCAAAGAAAAAAAAAATATAAAATATAAAAAAGTTTACGCATTCGGTTAACAAAAATACAAAAAAAAATAAAAATTTCGATAAATATTTTGACCCTCAACTTATTTATTACTGGTTGACAAAAGTAATAATAAGCAATATACTTCGAATGATAATTTATTCGGAAATCTAAATAATTTATTAGAAAGAATTTAATAATAAATTCACAAAATTAGCCAATAAATAAGCGAAAAAATTTGTAATTAATTTTTTTCCGTACTCTCGAGCATTACCTGTACCAAAAAAAGTAAAAAATCATTTAAAAATAATATTATTCTCCGAATGCCTAATGATCAAACCATTTATGAATTATATATATAAAAATGAAGTCTCTCTTTCTCTCTCACCAACTTAAGTAACCTGAAGTATTTATCGCCACAGAAAACATGTGTGCGCCGCACAAAGAGAAGGTATAACGAAAACCTTAGTACGTTGTGATTAACATCCGAGGTAATGATTGGGCCACACATGGGGGACAAAAAACCTTAATTATATTTGGGTGCCGCGCATATACTTACGCCGGCGGAGAGGGAAAGATGATATAGCCTTTTGTTGTTGAAGTGCAGCACTATTTTTTTAGGTGCACCCTATTATAGTCACGCGATAGCCCAACTTATCATTGATTATATTGGGGTGATATTCACTGGCACAGAGAGAAAATATATAATATATACAATGAACAGATCTTAATGTTACGACTAATATATGGGTGAGAATTCCATTTAAAAGTATTACGTTAAGGGAAAATTATGCGCTATTTTGGCCGCAAAAATATTAAAAGACGCTCACAGTGAGAGAGAGAGAGAGAGAGGAAATCTGTTTTAACTGCGATTAACTCAAGAGGATATAAATGACACACAAACACATACATTTGGGTCTTAAGATTTTAATGTATCTTTTTTTTGATATATGCTTATGTTATGTATTTATATTAATACAACAATCAAAGAAATACGTTTTAAAGATCTGTCTCTGTGTTGCCCGACAGTTTAAATTTAATTACGACAGCGAGACAGTGAGAGAAAAAACTAAAGGATACAGCATTAGCGAAGACATTAAACAAATTTATTATGATTAGTGTATGTGTGCGCGACTTAATGCGTTAATTCATAAAAAAAATAAAAGCGTTTAATTGAATACCGAGATATTGTATACCATTTATACCCTGAGAATGAAAATGCTATTTCCTTTCGGTGGTAGTAGTCGTAATGTGTGATAAGGTCTTAAGGGTGCTGTTCGCTAAATGATTATATACCAGCTGTGCATAAATTAAAATGTTTTCGATTAACTTAATTATCGAACATCAAATTTTGTTCAACTTTTTTTTGTTTCAAATTTGGGCACACACGCTCGCGCTCCCAAATATATTTAAAATTATAATAACCGAAACCACCTTTTTAAAAATAAGCAACATAATTTTTTGCGGTTAGCATATGTTCGTTCGGCTGAACAAAGGAGGGTATTTTTTCGCTCTATAATTTGGCCATTTTCGTAACTTACGAGTTTGCCTGGCAATATTAAATGTCAAACCTTATGCGGCAGAAATTATTTAATATTTTTGTTGGCCATAAAGCGCCACTAATAAAAAATTATTGTGCACAGGAAAAAAACCTATTTATAACACATTGTGCACATGAAAAATCGTACGCCTTTATGTGTCATCTTTCGACTACACCTCTATAATAAACATAACAATCGCGCGAATACCATTCCGTCGGCCATTCGGTCGATAAAATTTTTTTTTGATATTCCTATTATTGTTGGTTGGGGTTATAATAGTCAATGTCTTCTTTACTTAAAGGCAAATGCGTTTTTTTCTCTGTCGTTGAATTGATGGCAAATACACATATCTATTCTGCGGCAATAAATTCTTCGCCTCTCACTCCCTCTCTATCTCTCACTCGCTTTCACTTTTTTCCCTCTGTGCACAAAACACCAACACCACAGTTGTGCAAACGGCTATAAAGAGCAAATGCTTATGTAAACATTATGAATTGATTGCATTTTTTTACTAACACACTACTATTTTTTAGCGCTGGGTTTGTAGTGTGTGGCGCAACGGTTATATTTATTGTCGGGGTTTTGTGATCATTCGTTCGTTTGTTAACAAGTTTTTGCCACTTTTTTTGCCTTCTGCTGCGCAAACAATATGGCGTTGAAGATTTTCGGTGTGCCCACTAAGGCCAACAGAAATTTTTTTACTTTGAAAAATTAGCCGTGTAATAAAAATGGTTGTTGGCGTTTTTTTTTCGCTTATGTAAATACCTGCTCGTAAGTTACAACTGTTTTAAACCGCAAAATCCACAAATTTTTTCACTCTCACTCTGCGATTGCCATATCCTTTAAATCCTGGAATCCGTCAGTCTGTCTGGTGGTGGGGAATGCGTTTGGAGAAAAAATGGAGGTTGACAACCTATTTTAGCTTATTCGCAATTAATAATCGGAGACAACAAAATTTTACTCTTGAGTATTTTGTTTGTGGCGGTTTGTTATTTGCTTGTAATAAATAGTAATAATATTTTATTTTGTTTAATTAAAAGCAACGTTTACATTTATGGGCGACATTACAACTTTATGTCGCTTTCCAACCAATTTTTTCCTGCCGGAGAAAAGTAAATAAATATGTAACTCTATTTTATTTCTTATCGTCAATCTTTTTCTCTTTTTAATTCGCTATTACCCTTATCGACGAATTTTTAAACGAATTCATAAAATCAATGTTTTCATTACTTCTCAACCGAAATAGAAAGAGAGAGGAGAAAAATTAAATTATAATAAAATTAAAATTTACGCCAACAAACATCGTCGAATAATAATAAAAAAAACATATGCAATTTTTGGTGTGTGTAAAATTGAAACTTATTGCCCAATAAATTTTCTGTTCAATCTAAACCTAAAACGATGCCCATATAAGTCAGTAGAGTAGCGAATTATGATCATACAATTTTTACTGGATTTTTTGGCGAAGTACACGCACACATAACTTTCGGCAAAACACACATTATTATTACTACTATTACCAGTGAGTGTTATTTGCTTCAAAATAAAGTTTCCTTTTCTTTCTTACTCAGTTGGCCAAAATTCACTACTTTTGCCATCGTTATTATTATTACAGCTAATACTATATTTTATATTTTATTACATGAAATTCAATGCTTTACGACAGCCTCAATATTTTTAATGCGACTGAAGAAGGAGAGAGAGGATGTGAAAAATCAACTTCGATTCTCTCTCTCGCCGTTGCACACAACTTTATTCTTACTGTCACTCTGTCTTTCAATGAATAGCCGTATTTGTAATATGAGCCAAAACAGTGGATCCATTCTGGATGTTCTTTATGGTATAGGCATAGCTACTCTCTATCTTTAGTTATAAAGAAGTCGTTAACATGTCATCATCGAGCAACATGTGAAGAAAAAACAGAGAGAGTTGGAAGTCGAATATACAGCGTGTTCGGTGTATATTTTTTATTAAAACGATGCTCCGCTGAGAGTTTTAAAACCGTTTTTCCCTGCGCTACACTTTATTAATGCTCGGCATTTAAGTGAAATTTTTAGTACATTTCGTTTATTTATTTATTTATTTATATTAATCGCGCTCTAAATTTAAACGTCTCCTTTCTCTGCCTGAAAGTCGTCTCTTTCTCGCTATACTTAAGGATTTATTTCGAATGATATGTTCAATTTTAATGGCATCGTTGATACGTTTCTTCATTCACTTCGTTGATAGAAACGGATCGCAAAAAGTGAAATAGGATTTACAGTCAGTCAGAATTTCTGGGGTTTTAAAAAATAAGCAACGAAAGTCTAAAGTACGAAAATTCTTTTATCGCCGACGCTTAAGTAGACATTTGTTGCCATATATATCAAACCGAACCAAAAAATGTTTTAATACCCCCATAACGTTAATAATATTAACGAAAATCTAATTTAGATTTTTTTTTCGTTCGTTGTCTTTCATTTCGCTCCTCAATCAAAAAATGCCAAATGATTTTCGTTTCGAAACGATAGCCGAACGTACTACTGATAGACATATCGGGAATCTGTTAATAATGAATGAATTTATGGCTTTTACAGTATTGCTAATATCTCGATCAGTATTGGTAATAATAATAATACTGCTTGTAGTTGTTATATTGGTTGGGGAAACACTAAACCCAAAAACACAACAAAAATATTTCACGTGTGAAGAGAAGGTGATGGCGAAGAAGAGCGAAAGTATGCGTTCGCTATAATAGTTTTTGAGCGTTAAAAACGTGAAACAAGGCCTATGATTGATGGCGCAATTTAAGGATTAAAAATACTCTGTGGCATCAAACTGAAGACACTTGTCTGAACGCTTCGATTCGCTGTGAAAGATAAGGAGAGCATCGGTTATCATGTGTTTGTGTGTGTGTCTGTGTACATATGATTTCTTATCGGCAATTGTGGCGCATTTAGATCGACCTGTTTTTTTGTGTTGCTTATTATTAAAAATTTATGCCATGATAAACACAGCGCAGTAAAAACTAAATAATTTGTTTCATTAAGGAATTGATTTTCATTTTCTTGACAGTGAAACAATTAAAAGCATTTGCATACGTTTACGAATAATAGCCCCATTTAATAAAAATTTGCATAATTTACCTGATAATGGTTGCTAGCAATGCATTTTAATATTACGTCGCCAGAAAAAATTCAAATCCTGTAATTAATAACAGCTAAACAGCATTTAAGTTGCGCGAGAAAAAAATTGCGCCGCAATAAAACTTACTGCAAAAATTATATCACTTGATGTTTAGTTTTCGTGTTTTGTTTTTGTTTCTGCATAAATACAGTATGTGCGGAATACTTATAATAATATTTTGATTTTATTTTTTGTTATCCCATTACTCTTTATTATTAGCCATTCTCTCTCTCTCTCTCTCTCTCTCTCTCTCTCTCGCACACACAAACCCTTAGGTTTTAAGCCGTTTAATGATTCCTAACGAAAGTAATAAAACGCATAAAATGCTGTTATGGGGCTATTATTAAAAGCATCAGACTTATTACAAATAAATATGTAAAAATGTTATATAAATAATATGTAAATCACAGGCGCATAATGGTTACAATAAATTATATCATCATTATAATCAAAGCAGCGTTGTTTACCACTGGTTAAAAATATATGCGTTTTTTGGTTTCGTGTAAACGGATACGTGTATACACACACAACCAGCGCAAAGTAGATTAAATTCGTGACTCGAATCACGCATCAATTGACGCCCAAATGATTAGCACGTCTCATAAGTAACAGGAAAACAATTAACTAAATTTTCGTTTCATTATTAAAACGCATACCAAATAAGTTTGGTGTTCGAAAGCTGCAGCAGAGAGTGAGCGATGGAGAGAGAGAGAGAGATAAGGGGATGACCCTATTTTTCTTGTTCATTAAGTACCATATGGCGATGTCTGACATGTATTTTTATTGCCATATCGTTTTCTTCTTCTTCGTTCTGACGCTAGTATGACAGCTGATCCCCTTTTCGCGAAGTATAACATTTTTTCTCTCTCGCTCTCTCTCATCTTACTTTTCGCGTTTATTTCTTTTTCTTGTTTATTTTCCATCTCATGGTTAGTAGTTTAGGAATCCAATGCTAGCGTTAACAGCTATAAAAAAAATACTTCGATCGATGTTCTTCTCTCTGATGTCCATTTGATTTTTTGATTTATATGCATATTATTCCGCAAAACGAATGTAATTGCGATTATGAAAGAAAATTAGCTGTCCATAGCTTGTTCATAGTTTGCTGAACTTTCTTTGTAATTCACCATTTGTTTATTGCCTTATTTTTTTTGAAACTGATTTCGCAAAAACATATCGGTTTTTTTTATTAAATTCTCCTGTTTTTAAGTGAAAAAAAATTATTAAAAAATGTAATTCTATTTCTGCCTCTTCTTTCTTATCTGGTTTATTCAAAATTTATTCAAAGGCATGCATTAATATTTTAATAATATTCCGTCATTCAACTGAATACAGTTTTTCTCTTTCACTCGCTTTTTTCCTGGCGCACAACTATCTATATATATGTAAATGGGAAAATAATAACGAAAAAATATCGAAAATACATTAATTTTATTTTCCGCTTACGCATTGTTGCGAAATTAAAATATTTTTTGTTTAATATTGAGAATACTTCGTATTACTGTATAATACTTCGTTTGAATAATATAATACACTGCGAATTATT
Source organism: Phthiracarus laevigatus (assembly GCA_034700185.1). Lineage (NCBI taxonomy): Eukaryota > Metazoa > Arthropoda > Arachnida > Sarcoptiformes > Phthiracaridae > Phthiracarus > Phthiracarus laevigatus. The sequence goes on along the minus strand of JAQIXJ010000029.1, from coordinate 31,891 downwards.
GATATGCGAATACATTATTCGCACACACAAACACATAGTGTTGCTGTCAAAATATTTAAGCAACAAAAAAATCTAATAATTCTGGCATATCTAAAGGATGAGACAATCACGAATAAGGAAGAACTAGGAAGAGAACATGATGCTGTTGTTGCTGATGATGATGATGATGGAAGAAACTTTTATATCACATTTCTTAGATGAAAGCAATTTCGATAGGAAAAGAATGTTCACTTTTTTTCTGCCCCCCATCTCTCTCTCTCTCTCTCTCTTTCTCTATCGACGCTTTTCATATTGTTTTCTCTATCAGCGTGTTTGTTAACAATTTTTTTATTGTATAACACACTAACCTTTCTCAATGATCCTATTTTGTCAAGAATATTATTATTATCATTATTGGTTTTTATTGTATGTCGATTTTCATTCCGATAATTTCACTCTTTTTTCTTCATTTCCTTTCATTCATGCAATATTGCGTATGTATTTTTTTTCCTCTTTTTGGCTGACGATTTCCTATTATATTAAATACAAAGTTTAAAAGGTTTTATTATTATTATTTATTTATTATTATATTGAGAGTATAATTCCATTGTCAAAAGATATGCTTTCCTACTCTTTCTCTTCTCCATTCTCCTCTTTAATAGACTTTAATAAAGAAAAGTTTATTTTTAGCGCGCAATGAATGCGATGATGCGCTTTGCAATTGAATCTGAAAAAAATATTTCTGTGAAATATTATCATATAATAGTAATAATAATATTGTACAACGTATTGAATACGATGATTATTTGAGAGCTGAAATCACTTCTTAATAATATTACACAAAACATAAAGAGAGAAATAGAGGAAAAAAATGTTCCCACAATTTTAACTTCAATTACCGAAAAGTTTTATACATATTTTGATTCGATAATTCATTTTTTTTTCTTATTATTACCACATAATAAGTTTACGATTAATTATTTGATTACTTCAGCCAAAACTTGTTCATACGCTGTACTTACGATTATAAAGAATTGCCAATTATGTGTTGCGTTTTTGTGTTAGGAAATGCTAAATCTCTTTTAAGTTTATTTAGTTTTTTGTTTGTCGAACGCGGAGCTTAATAGGAACAGTGGTAAAAAAATTATCCCCATTAGAGACAGAGACAAATCTGAACACATAAATAACATTTGTAATTAAAATAAACGGTTATTTTGTCAAATATGTCATAAATATATATATGCCGTATTGTATAAGTTGCAACGGAATAATAAAAAACTTTTTCGCGTGTTATTAATCTGATTAAAAACCTAGTAATCAGTATTTATAATAATCTGAGGGCATTAATAACAGTTAAAACGAATTTGTATACGGAATTATATAATGATTAACTAATTATTAAACATATATAAAAAACACGCAAAAATTATACCATTGGAAAAAATGAGAACAAAAAAATCTGTATAAATTGTGGCTTTCACTGTGTGTGCGTATGTGTGTAAATGTGTGAGCACACAATTAACGTAAATTTTTGTTGTTGTTTCTTTTATGCAACAAAACGTAACTGAAATATTCTCACGAACTACTGATAAGTGAAATTAATAATGAGTTCCTAAACAATATGACTCGATATACATATTTATAATATTTTTGGGTCAAAACGAAACGTTTTTTTTTCTTTCAAAAGAGTTAACGCTTTTATTATCCGTAATGTATATAATTTTTGTTTTTGCACAGGTTTCAAGTTTATTGTCATATTTTCTATTAACCTTAATATTATTACGTTAATCGCATGTTTTAATCAACAAAAAAAAATATGTTCGTTTAACTTCTTTTAACCAATTTTGAAGAGCGTAGTAATCTTTTTGTGTGTTCCACTCATACTAACAAAAAAGTGGTAACGCATTAATATGCGTTTGAATGCGATATAAAGCTATGGAAAATAATTTTTACGAAAAAAAACTGATTATACACTTATTATGTTGGAACATGAAGAAAAATCATGCTCACTATTGAATGGGAAAGAGAGAGTTTTAACGTATAATTTAATTAATAACACAGAATCGCATTGATTCCACTTCGAAAATGCATGCATTGAAAATTTTTGTTTAGTGAGATCCGATTTAAAACGGCTAATAAATTAGGCACAAGGTATCCGCGATTTTTTCCCCGTAAAATTAAAAATTAGCAGTTGAGTGATTCGCGTAATTTGTAAAAAAGAGAGAGAAAGAAATGAAGATAAAACTTATTTTGTATACAGTGAACCCAATTGCCATCTTATCGATATCAAAGCCAAAAAACCAGTTTTTTTCTGTTTGGCCACCAATTTCTCGAGTATGATATCGGTTTTCCGATGCAAACTGCGAGCCAAACTGCGATAGTGATCTCTCAACCACTCAGGGTCTCCCATCTCACTGGCAAAAAAATAATCGCAGCTTAATCACTGTTGGTAATCTAGTAAATTTTTTTGTTGGCTAGAAAATTATCGGCACTCGATTATTTATGATGATTTTCACTCGTGATTTCGTAGACCTCTCAGTGGAGCATTAAATTATTTTCGCGTTTTTTTTCGCTGTTGCTTCGTTTAGTTTAGTTGGCTATTATTTAGGATGCGTTTAAATATACACTTTTACTTGTAGGAACCTTTTTTTATTTATATTCGCCAGTATTAAATAATAATATATTGGGGGAATGTATTAATGATGATAATACGAATAGATCTCTTGAATGTATAGCTAAAGAACGCACTCACGATTCGCCTATTGTTTAAGAATGTTAAAATCTACTTACATTAATGATTACGTGAAACAAAAATTAAGAATCTTGTTTGAAAATAGAAATTTTGATGATTTTTTTTTGTTTTTGTTGTACCGGAGAAAAAAGGTTTCGCGTTACGACGAAATCCTTATTTAACGAAAAAAGATTGAAAATCGATGAGAACGAAGAATTATTTGCTGCGTAATGCGATTATAATTAGAGCTTACATAATCACATTTAATGAATAGAAAATCTAAATCATTTTAAAATGATTTTTTATTATTATTTATTTATTTTCTTCGCCCGGATTACCTTCGCAATCTATCTGATAACTTATATCGACAACGGTTAAAAAATAGCACAAAATTTTGTGCTCGCAGGGTATTATTTAATAAGAGGAGTCCAAACCTTATACTTACTATTATTCCCTGCACCCTTAACATAAATACTGTGTGTAATGGTAATTAGATCTATTCTCTCTCATTCTCTCTCTCCTCTCCCCCTCTCTCGCTCTCTTTCTTTCTTTCTCTTTCTCTCTCCTCTTTTCCCTCTCATCTCTCCTGACAATCAATAATTACAATGATTGATATTCATTACCATATTATGGGTGAACGTATGTACATATATATACTATTTCACCAAATTATTGGGTGCTCTGCAATCATTACGATGGAAGATGTTTAAAATTCCCCCTTCAGAGCAGAAGAACATTATCTTACTCTATCTGCGGTTAAGACCTCCCATCACGGCTCGGACCCTCTGATCGCCTCTTCGCTGTTGTCAATGAACTGAAAATTACTTTAATTTTCTCTCTCTCCACAAACACTCACACATTACAGATGAGAGACGTGTCTTTCCTGTTTTTACAGTACAATTCAATGCTCATGTCATACATACAGGCATATGTATATATATTTTGTTTTATAGCAATGAAAAAAAGAATAAAATAAAAATGGCTTCAAATAAATTAATGAATTTTTTGCTTCCAAAGACATTTCAAATTACATATCCTTTAAAATATATTTATAGAGGAAAAATTATCGTTTGTATATATACTCCATGTCTCTGTGAGTTAATAATACCTATCATTTTGTGCGAGAAATGATAATAATTTATAGATATATTTCAATGCTAAACATTCGCTATCATTTAATAATATTAATGCTCTGCTCTAACGAAATCTCTCTCTCTCTCTCTCTCTCTCTCTCTCTCTCTCTCTCTCTCTCTCTCTCTCGCTCTCGTCATTATTTAATTTGTATTTTAGTATTTAATGTTAACAACTATTGCCTTGGAATACTACTTTATTATCTTAGTTTATTATCTGTCTGCCGATAAATATATATAAATACAATATTTTTTTCCTTTAAACTGAAGGTAATATTTTAGCAGAAAAAATTATTAAATAATGGCATAACTATTTTTTTAAATGCGATATTAATAAATAATACATATTTGCCCGATTTTTATTTGGAAGATTCAAAGCGCAGATATGATAATGTTAAATGTAAAATATTTTCTGCCCCGTATTATAATTTTATTTTTGCTAATAAAAAAATTCGTGTTGAGGTAATTTAATTAAATAGATTTTATTGCGCCCATTTGTTTGGTCCATAAAACGAAAATAGAAAAATAGCTCTCTTCTTATAATTTAGTTTATAACTTAAAAACTAAAAGTTTAATTTCAACGATCCTATCAGCGAAAGAGTATCAATAGATTCCCGAGAAAAAACATGCTAAAAGGGTTTGGTCCGACATTTTACTTTCACATACGCACAAAAAGGAGAGCATTGCCACCAGAAAAAAAACTAAGAAAACTTTTATGCCATCAATATATATATTGAGTTTTCTTGAAAGAAAATAAATTAAACACTGTAAACCACTTTACACAGACACTAATAAATACACACACACATACACACACAAAACAAAAATGTTGTGTGCGCTCTTAATGTGTTTTGTTTATGTTTAACCCATTGAATAAATTGCATTTAAATTTACAACGAAATGGTATGCGCGCAGCAGTGTTCAGCGTTGGTTCACAAAATCAAAAAAAGGCTCACTGATTTTATTGCGAAAAACAAAACTTTTATCGCAAGGGATTAGTCTGATAACCAATTTTTATTAGATTTTTAGTCGATATATATACGTATATACAGTATATGTTTATTTTTTGGTTTTGTTTTCTTTCTGCTGCCTAAGAGATACGGATTTAAAACATCCACACATACTATCGTATAGGAATGTTCTCTCGCAAACAAAACGACACTTCGATTTTTTCTACCTTCCTTTTTTGCATAATGTACTTATAAAATGCGGAGAAAATAACTTTTTAAGCCGATTTAAAGCGTCATTTTAAACCACTTTATTCGCCATAATAGTTTCTTTTTTCGGAACAATTTACTACAATATAAAAAGCAGGTAAAAGTATTTAATTACCATTTGCGAGCCACATTCATATTGATGTGCGCGACAAAATAAATTCGAAAAGTGGGGGAAAATTATTTATGCGGATTTTCGTTTTCAACATTACGCCCGCGAAATGATTAAAATAAAAAATAGCCCTTTTGTTTAAATTAAAATCTATTTATTATATTTGTTTCTGTTTCCGCGCAACGATTTGCATTTGACAGCAGCACTTAAAAGTGAATGTCATAAGATTATACATTAGATATATATAAGAAAAGCTCATTTAAACTTTCAAATGTGCATTGTTTTTGCTATTAAAGAATTAGAGATCTATAAGCTATATATTGTACAGTATTTCATGCTTTGTTTGGTATATATATTTTTGTTTTATAAAAACTGTTTAATTTTTCGACTACTAAGGCGATTATATGCTAAAGCTTTAGGTAAGGGTATAATTAAATTCCTATAAAAGTGTATGCAAGTCTGTAATTTTGTTTATAGATTTGTAAAAAGAAAATAAATTTATAACTTTGACAATTCAATGTTACTAAGAAAAACTTTCCGATTTGTATACAAAATCAAAACAAAAATGTTATTCCGCTCTTTCGTTTTTATTTTGTTGTCAAATCCGATAGTAAAATACATATTTATAATGTTATTGGCTTTCAATCAAAAATTCTCTCTCGAATTAAATCGTTAAAAATCAGCGAATTCTCAATGCGCTGTCAGTTTAGTAAATAGTTTTCGAAATTATTTAAAAAAAATTAAAATTAGTGCCATTACTTTCCTAACTGAATAGCATATTACAAATTATTTCGAATTTTCTTCAAACGCTCAGAGAAAAAAATATATCTCTCTTTCTGGCGTAATTCACTAGAAAATGTTCGCAATCTGGTGTTTCAATCTGTAACTTCCTTTTTATAATGGGTGATCAGAGAGAAAGAAAAAAATGTGTATACGCTGCGTATGTACACGGTATATGGAATTTCTCTAAATGGGCACATATTTTGTTATGGGAAATATATCCGTACATCTCGTCTATCACTTTAGCTGGAAATATTAGCAAACACGCGAATTTTTTTCGCCGCTATTTCGTTCTTATCAATCAGTTTCTGTTCTTAAAAACGTTGTCATCTTTTTAAACTTAATGGAGTTATTTGTGTGGGCGTTGTTTTCTCGGCGTATATATTGATATGACGAGTATTATCTTATATATACCGCATATATTTTTAAAACTTTCTAAATAGTTTTTTTTGGTGCTTACATTGACGTGACGCTAATGCTAAAAGCAATAGAATTTTAATTTATTTTATTTTCTGATGATGAATGAAAAATAGCTATCAGCGGAAAAATGAAAATCAAAACCGAACAAAAAATATATCAAATCAAACAAAAAAATCCCGTTTCACAAAAACTTTAAATAAAAGATTTTCCGGTGGTCTTCGTATTCATTTCAACCAACACGAAAATATCTGCAACGCACAACAAAAATCTCTTTGTTTTCGTAAGTCTTATGCGGTTATGGACCACACTGGTAACTCTGAACCATATTTTACGCTGCCATATGGCGTTTTTAACGGGGAAAAACGAGAACGACATTCTTAGCGCTAATTAATGTAGCGTAACCCATACCCAATGTCCGTGTGGTCGCATAACTATGGCCATATTCAATGGTGTAGGTCTACGCTCTCATCTGGTATGAGTTCCAATATGCCAATCTCAGTTGTCAAAGAGTAGGCACTGTGTTGTATGCATGTGCGCGGGAGGTCTCGTGACATACCATATTAAATACTACAATAAATTCAATTCATCGCATCGCTAAAATTTTTTTGTTCTAATCATATTATAGACCGTAAATCCTCTCTAGTTTTCTCTGTCTGTCTGTCAGTGTATATAATGTTTGTCTTTGTGGCGTGTCTTTTTGCCATTTACCACACCAATGCTTGTTTTGATATTTTGATACCCATATGATGTTGCGCAGCAGCTTATGATTAAAGCAAGGAAAATATCTTATTTTTAAATGTCCAAAATATCGAATATAATATTTACTATTAGTACAAAATATTAAATATTTGAATATACAGTTAAAATAATGATTTATAAATATTTTTCAAATTTCAACCGGATCTGATAAAAACTGATGTATTCTGAGGAAAATTTTATTATTTACAATAATATATGAAACAAAAATTTTTTACTGGTAGCAAAAATTCTTTAAATTAACTTGAATTTTTTTTAATTTTTTTCAAAAATAATGGTGCCTTAAATACAATTCGAACAACAACTTTCTCATAAGTTAAAAATATTTAAAAATTATGTTTTTTTTACATCTGAAATATTTATTTATAGTAATTTATAAAACTTGTTAAATGACTTATTTTTAAGAGGATAAACCCCACAAATTAATTTTATAGATTAACCTCACCAACCGCTAATCAAAAATTATTTTATGTTAAAATCATGGCTTTACTTATGATATTTTTTATATGTTTTACAGGGTTTTTGTTAATAAAGACTATGTTTATATTACAAATAATTGTGTGCCTTTTGCAATACAATTGCCACGCATTATCATCATCATCTCCATCATCATCACCATTATCGCCACCATTACCACCACCACAGTCCACACTAGACACCAGTTCATCGATCATATCATCGTACTTCACGTCGAACATGACAATAAACTTCACACATATAGCCAGCGACCGATTCGGGCGCATATACGTCGGTGCGGCCAATTGGTTGTATCAGTTTAACTCATCGCTCGTTATGGAAGCGTCACTCAAGACGGGACCCGTGCAGGACTCGCCACTATGTTCGCCCACCGATTGCAGTGACGTCGACCAAACAACTATCAGCGAACGAAATAATGTCAATAAAGTTCTAGTCGTTGACGAAGAGTCGAAGATACTGCTGGTTTGCGGAACTGTCCATCAGGGTATCAATCATTTGTGTTTAAAAAATTGTTTTTCGAACTTTAACTTAATTTAAATAACTTTTAATTATTCAATAGGTGCGTGTCGTCGTCACAGGCTCGGAGCCATCACTCAACAAGAAGAGCTAATTCCGTCGCCAATAGCGGCGAACGATGAAAATTCGTCGACTCTGGCGTTTATCGGTCCGTCGCGATACTTCGGCACACGCGTGACACCAGTGCTTTACGTTGCGGCCACCAATTCGCGTGTGGGAACGTATCGCGATATGGTTCCCGCCATATCTTCGCGTTCGCTCGAAGCCGGTTCCAAGTATTTGACAATAATCGAGAAATCGTTCACCGATACCGCCAAAGTGGACATCGAATTTCACATGAAGGACTACTTTCTCGTGAATTACGTGTACGGTTTCGCCACACAGGACTTCGTTTACTTCGCCACAGTGCAGAAGAAGTCGCACTTGAGAGCGTTGGAGGAATGGGGTTATATCACGCGATTGGCGCGCGTCTGCCAATCGGATGCTGGTTATAATACGTACACTGAAGTGACTTTACAATGCTTTGGCCGCGACGGTACTGACTATACTCTACTGCAAGACGCGGTTGTGGTGACCGCTGCCGAAGACTTGGCTAAAGATTTGCATATCACTGTGGGTGATAGTGTGCTGATCGGCGTGTTTACCACTTCCATCGATCATACTTCGCACGCCAGCTATCGGTCGGCGATTTGTGTTTACTCGATCGCCGATATCGAGCTAATGTTTACCCGAAATATTCATATGTGCTATAATGGTTCGGTCGCCACAAGGAATATGGACTATATTGCCGGAAATTTGCCCGATTGTCCCACTCTTGGCGTATGTTTATTATTATTGTTGCTATTATTTATTATTTGTAAATTTAAGTTAAAAATGATTGTGCATTTGGTTTTTTTTTTGGTGGCATTAATCTTCGAAATTTTAATTTTTTAAAAAATGGTTTACATTTGATAACTAAGCTCGATATAACTTCATTAATTTTTAATGATTACATTTAATGATTTATCTTAGAATTATTGAACGATAAGATTCTCAAATATTATAATAAATATATTTCCCTAAAACTAGATTAGATTTATAATTATCTTTTAATTAATCGTTAATTTATGGATAATTATCACGGGTTATAGTTAAAATCAATGATATCCTGAAACACTTGATTATTAATATCGATTAATTAATCGCTAATTATTTAAAATTATTAAACATTTATTCAACTATAATATTTGTGTGCACTGAATGTTATAATGATGTCAATTAGCGAAACGGGTCGCTTAATAGCGGGGCATAAAAAACAAAAAATCCTTAATTTTTTGCCCAAAATAAGTCACACATATGGGAATATAAAACCATAAATTGGCGATTTTTTATTTGTATTTTTAGTATTACGATAAATCCTGAATCTAGGTTTTTGTTTTAGAAGAGATAAGACAGCGTTTCAGCGCTTTTAACGCTTCCAATTAAATGATAATTTATTTTTATTTTTTTTCGCTAATAATAATAATATTACTACCGGTAATAATCCTTTATAATACTGATAAGCTTCGGAACGCAAAGAACATAAATCTATTTATTTATTTATTTTACAAGAAGCGTAACAAAAATTTTTTAAACAAACAGCTGCACAATACCAAGCAAACTTTGAGCTACTTTTTTTAATCCATTGTTTTTCTTTCGCCGTTTAATCTTATTAAAGCTCATTCTCTCACTCACTTTCTCTCTTTTTTTGTTGTTTTTATTTCGCAAACAATCACCACTTCAAACCGACAGAGAGGGGGAAATATCGTATCATTTTGCTCGGAGACCCTAAAGCTTAACGGATCGCAGCCAATCATCGGCACTTCGGCCATCACTTACGAAAACAGTACATTAACCTCAGTGGTGGCGCTCACCACTGGCCAGCACACGGTGGCGTTTGTCGGCACTCGAAACGGTCAGCTAAAGAAGCTGCTAATCTCGAAATCGGATTTGGCGGAGGAGTTTGAAGAGGTGGACGTTGACTACGGTAATCCGATTCTGTCCGATATGATAATCGATTCGAAAGCGCAGCACATTTACTGCGCCTCACCCTATAAGGTATTTATCGTTTTTTTTTGTTTTTTTTTTGCCTTTTGTTTCTGATTATACGACTAACAAAACGTTAAATATATTATAACCACTATTAGTTATACAGTATATTTCGAAACACGAGTTTGTAGGAACGTTTTTTTGAGAGTTGGGAGAAAAAAATACGTTTTGACGTATAATTTATATTAAATATTAAAATATGTTTTGTCATGTGTTTTATATTATATTTATATATAAAATATATATATTACTGGGAAAAAGTCATTGACTTTTTTTAGGCGAAGGAATATCATTAACGCGCATATAAGCATTATAAGCATTTTCTATTGCATTAAACAAATAAAATATTCTCCACACTAGCTCTCACCTCTCTATTTTTATTTTAGATATATATATATATATTTGTTATCAAATGATCGCATGATTGATTTTTCAATTTAATAATTCATACAAAAATGTACGCATAGTTTTTTTAATATATATAAACATTGATAGCTCAAAGCGATGATAGTTTTTCTGCGCCGAAAAACTCTCGTCGCAAATATTATGCAAAAACATGATGCGCTAAATCATTGTCTTCCAGTTCGTTAGCTGCTCGGAAAACATATGAGAGTGAAGTTTTTTAATTTAAAAACATAGCGAAATTATTCAATTATTTTATTAAATAACAAAGTAGAAACTTTTTTCCCAAACTTTATTTTGTTATCTATTATTTTTTTCTTGAGGAATTTAAAAACGTTTCGATTTCACCCACTCTCTCTATTTCACTATCTATTAGCTACGCTACTGCTGTATATATTTAAAGCAAGAATTTGAATTTATATACTTTCGATTTTTTCTTGAAAACCTTCTTTAAAAATTTTTTTCCTATTGATTTTCAAGCTCGAAAGACTAAACTGACGCATCAATAAGTAATGATCATATGATAGTTAATTTGCGATCGCGAGACAGAGTCAGACAGTTGTACGCTAGAACGCCATGAATTGATATTATTATTATTTCGAACACCGGGCAAACCCCTATACATATATACTGGTTTACCATAAAAACCGATAATAAGATAACTTTCTTTGCATATACACAATCGTCACTTGTTAGCCACAGTTCGTTAGGCACGCGAACCCAGATTTTTCACTTTAAATATATAGTGATCGTTAAGTTAGATATACCACTAGTAAAACTCTCACTGCGCTGCACTTTAATGCCAAAATGAGATACGAAAATCGGTTTTTTGCATTTGCGAGTCTAGAATAGTCAATCTTCGCTCACATTCGAGAGTCGAACGGAAAATTCAATTATACCTCTTGAGCGTGAAGATGGAATGAAGGAATTTAAGTCATCTTTAAGTCAGCTAATAATAAGACTTACGAAGGACCACACTCTCAATCTTACACAATAAAAGTCTTTATTTTGCACACACACACAACACATTTACTTACAGCGGCATACATTGGCGGAGTACGCACTAAACAATTTATTTGCTTAATTACTTGTATTGTGTAAATTACTTGAAACGTCTAAGAGTTTGGGGAGATATTTGAATTATTTTTTTCCAGTAAATATAATGTTTAATTTATTTTGAATAGAATTCTGCTAATTCTTTCTTTTTGTTTTGTTAAACCAAATTGTTTTGGCGATTAAAATTTTTAATAATAACTTGTTGCTCTTTAAAACAATTATAACCTTAAAGAATGTCCGAGTGTTAAGACATTATGTGGGAAAAAATTCCTTAAGAAGAATGTAAGGCATTCTAAAAATATATATATCTAAATCTCTAGCACTAATAATTAATAAAGACGAAGAAGAATTGCTACCAGTAGTAGTCCAACTAATCATTATTTATGGGAACTGCTGCGATGTGTTACATCATAAGAATCGATATTTAGTGCCTCCAATATCAAAACCCCAATTGAATGATGTCTGTCTGTGTGTGTGTGTGTGAGTGAGTGAGTGAGGGAGAGAGAGAAGAGAGCTATAATTCGCTAAGAAGGCTGTATATGGCAGCATCAAAACTTAAGGAACATATTGTTCACTACAACACACCACACGCTTTTTCCACCTCTTTTTTTCATTATCATCAAATTTGATGTGTTCGGTTTTTTTCTGGGAAGAGGAGCGCAAACGGTTTCGCCCCGAATGCTGTCTAAACTATGATTGATGGCGAGAGCTGAGGTCAACACTTTTTTCTCTGTGTAGAAAAATAGATTTTTTTCCTCTATCTCTCGCTCTCTCCCCCTCTTTTTCTCTCTCTCGCTACGCTACTTCTTCTTTAGCTTCTTCTTCTTCTTCCTCGTGATGATCGTATTTTTACTTCCTAAGCAATCATCGGCTATTCATAGTCCCTTCTGGTCTGCCTCTCGCTGTTCTTCAGCTTAGTTTTGCCGCAACTTTATTCAGCTTTTGCCCTCAACTATCATTCATCCACTGCTGTGTGCGATGCCTCTCTCGATCGATATTATAATTGATTTTTGCAATAATGAAATTAATTAGTTTTCCTCGAACTCTTTTATCGCTCGAAATTATCATCCGTTTATCATGTTTTTTCTCGTAAGTAGTAGAGCGGGTAAAAGTTTATCTTTGTTTAAGATCATCGTTGCCTCGCGATGACGAGATGAATGACTCGTTTTCCCTTAAATTGGTGTTTGTTTTTAGTTTTATTATAATTATCGTATATTTAAATTTTAAATATTCAGTATGAAAAGAAACAAATTTCGAATACGGCTTTATTAAAACTTCGGAATATGGAAATTTTTGTATATTTTTTTGTGCATAAAAAAATCCGTGATAAAATAAAATAGTGCCCAAATTTTAGCTAAAAAAATACGCTTTTCTTTCATAAATTTTTGTGAAACATTTTTATTTAATTTTTTTAGTAAAAAATTTGAATTTTAAATGTTATGAATATTTATCCAGAAAAAAAATTAAAAGAAACGTTTACTAAATAGAAAAATTTCTAATTTAAGCGAACTTTTTTCATTCGTCATCATTCATTATAATTTCATTTTTTTTCGCTCGCTCTCCGTTTATATCATCATTTATTACGATAACTTGTTATAACTTTCGTATTATTTTTATCATTATTATTACCAAAAAAGAGCGAAATAGATATACGAACGATATAAAACTAAAAACTAAATACTCTTAAATATACTTATAACTAATAAAGATATTTAAGCTTATCATCATTTTTACGAATGCAATATATATATCAGCCTTATTTATTTAGTCGCTTATACTTTCATTTTAACGCTATAAGCAAAAGTAATTCAATAAAAAGCGCATTTATGGTCATAACGTTAGATAATAATAATATTAATATTCTTAAGGCATGGCCGATATCAGCGCCAAGTATTAACAATAAGTTTGTGCCCGGGTTTCTGCGAAATTTCATTTTGATAAGTTAAGCGCTGCTCTGCTCCACTCCGCTGTATTAGTAGCAGTTTATTTATGTTTTTATATAAAAGTGACATTAGGTGAAAAAAATCGTACGCGCACCAATTTTTATTGCATTCTTCGTAAATCATTCGTCGAAATTTTTTTATTACCATCTCTAGTGCTGTTACATTGCAACCTACTATTTGTTTCGGTGTTGTATATAAAAACACTTTTACATCCAATACTTTGATCCTAATTTATTGTTGTTTGCATACACTGGCCTCTTATTATTATTATTATTATTACTATTATAATATGGATTGTGTTGTAAATAATAATTTTATGTTTTATTTGTTTATTATATTATATTTATGTTTTTATGTGCCGAACAATGTTTTTTTGAACGGGCAAAATTGTAGTCGGATTAAGGATATTTATTAAAAAATTACCTGGCAATAGTGTATTTTTATCTTATTTAAAATGTCATAAAAAAATTCGCTGGGAAAATAATAATTTTCAAAATGATTTACTAGTATTTTATATTTCGTTAACACTATTTTTTTGCGATGCGTACGCATTAATAAAATATTATTAACCGAGAAAGAATTTTTTCTCGCAAATATATATTCTAATATAATAAAAATATCTGACAGTTTTTTTCGAGGGGGTATTAATGAAAAGAATATTTCAAAAATTCACTTTCGAGTTATATATAAAACGTTTTACTTTGCACTCATTTATTCGTATCCTTCCCCCCAAAGAAATACGGTTTGATATATTTATATCGCCAGCAAAACATATATATTTTATTATATGATTTAATGCCTCAAAGAAAAGTTTTCGATGTAATACAGACGCGCACACCGTTTTTTTAAATAAAAAATAATTTCAGCACACGTTTCTGCATTTAACCATTTTCTCCCTCATATCTCGCTCTTTTAAACGGAATCTTTTTCGTTAAAAAAAGTGAAGAAATATTTTTTCATTATTTATTATTCTTTATGATTTAAGGAAAATTTTATGATAGTTGACTCTAACGTACTTTTAAATTTATACAATAGACTTTTTACTCATACGTTTTACTTTTTTTGAATGCGATATCCATTTAGATCCTGCTGTGACACATAAGAATTACGTTTTTTTATATATAATGCTATATATAAATATATTATTTATATTACGTATGTGTGTTATACATATCTAGTATTTAACATTACACCATATATTACAAAACAAGACGTTCGGAGTATACTCCACTCTATCGTCTCTCTTGCCAACATTTTTTTCAGGGAAAAAATAAAGTTTTCCTTCACATTTAATATAAAAATTTTATTACGACTATTATTAATATTATTATTCAGCTCTCGTGTCATAAAATATGAATTGACTTTTACTAAACCAGAATTTGTAAGGTTTTTCTCCTGCCATCGTTTTTCACGAAACTAGAGGAAAAAACTATACAACTCTCATGCTTATGCATACACTATTACTGCTACTACTAAGTCAAGTACCTCTCGAGGCTATGCTTATTATTATTGTTATTACTTTTTTTTTGCTCCATGCCTTCACAATTTTACACATTTAGATAAATTTTTCTCTTATGGCTTAAAATCAGTTTTTATTCAAAAAACATTGCAAATGCGATAAATTATTATTAGAAGAGGAGAGCTAAAAGCGAACGGAAAGGCGAATAAAAAAATTGTTGTCACAAATAACTTGAAAAGAAAGATCTCTTCTTTTTTGACGTTTTTTAAAATTATGATTTTATTTCAACCATTTGCGTAAAACTAGACGCAATTTTACAAAATAAGGAAAAATACATAATCCCAATCATAATTAATAATATTTGGTTCGTTAAACAATCATTTATTTACAAAGCGTACAACTTTTTCGGTTGTTTTTAATTGTTTCGAAAACATGTTCTCTAATTAAACAATGAAACTGCCGTAATTTTTAATTTATAGCCGCGTATAAATTATTTTCGCTTCTTTTTTGTGTTTGTGCAGTGCACTCATGACATAACACTTATTTATGGCATTAATTATTTAAATTACACATACAAAAAAGTGCTTACATATAACACATATATATATATATATATATTTATATATATTGGTATGTGTTTATAAATATATATATTTGTTAATTAAATTCTAAAATATATACTGTATTCAAAAAAATAATAAGAGTAATTATGCGACAAACGCTCGAAATTGATAAATGTTTGTCATATTTATTTCCGATTTTTGTATATTAACCGAAACCCTTTCATCTGTGGATTAAGTTCGTTTCCAAACTTATAAACGTACCAAAAGCCGGGGAAAAAATTAATTTCATTTTTATATATGTGATATATATCTTCGGAAGTTTAATAAGAAAAGTTATTATTTATTATTAATGTCTCGGTAATTAAATATCTAGCGTTAACTGTTGCGAATTAGATTTTTGCGGCCAATGAGAGAGTTGTTGCGGGGAAGAGTCAGCGAAAGTGGAAACTATAGAATAAAGTGCATTTGAAACGATAAATTCCTTAACCGACCCTAAACTAATAATATTCTCGCAACAATGATTAATATTCACTGTTAAAACTTGAGAACCGAGAGTGAAACGAGGAGCTGTAGCGTAAAAAAATGTGCAACAAAAATTTATCATTGGGTGTGACATAAAGAAAATATGGTATTAACTAAAAATCCTTATCTCTTCTTACATTTTCGTCTATCTCTTTCGATGATCTCGGCGAATACGAAACTATGTATTAAGTCTATTAAACTTTCAAAATACAGATCGCATTTTTATGGAAGTGTTTGTGTGCATGTTTATTAGGGGATGAAAAAAATATCGCATCGACTAACGCCGAAATAATTTCTAGCCTCATTTAGCCACTTATGCCACAATTTTCGGGGCCATTGTGCACACACTGCTGTACTCTCCAACTAATATGGCATAATAGCAACATAAACAGTTCGGATATTTGTATTGCCTTCTGGCGATTTAATTTTGATGGAACAAATAAATAATATAACGATAACGATAAGATTTATATTGCATAATGACTAGTGTTTCGTTTTTTTTATTAACCAATACAATTTTTGTTGTTACCACACGTTAGTTTCTATACAAAAATTAAATCAACGAACTCGGGGTTAGATCTATTCTAACCACCATTATCGTCAAATAAAACCAATAAAATAGGGATTACTTTCTCTGTGATTCGATTTGTGCACATACATTAAAATTTATTTGAAGGGCACGCAGCAAAAAATTTAAAATTGCGTGTTAAAGCAAATTTCCGAAGATTTATTGCTTTTATCTTTTTTTAATGGCATTTCGCGAACACTTTCTTCGTATGAACAATATTAGGTTCTCTCTCTCTTTCTCTCTCTCTCTCTCTCTCTCTCTCTCTCTCTCTCCACCTGTATTTCCAATTTGAAATCTAGTGTATATGGCTTTTCATACAAAAAATAAATATACGTATGTAAGAACGTAAGAAGTTTGAAGTGATGTTTCACTGATTTTGAAGTTAAGCTGCTGGCATAGAAAAATGAATTTCATAATAAAAAGGAATTTTTGCGGAATAATATTTTTTTACATATACTATGCGAAGATTTTTTTATTTGTGGTACTTCTTAAGACATATGGTCTCACATAATTGACTGCCTTAAGTCAATGTTTTTACCCGAACCACATCTTTTAGGCTTAACGAAGATGGAACTCGTTTCTGTATTTGTATTGCGAACGATAAATAATAGTGTATTTGTCTTTGTTTCGCATTCTTAAAATATTATATCAAAAC
Organism: Phthiracarus laevigatus; assembly: GCA_034700185.1. Classification (NCBI taxonomy): domain Eukaryota; kingdom Metazoa; phylum Arthropoda; class Arachnida; order Sarcoptiformes; family Phthiracaridae; genus Phthiracarus; species Phthiracarus laevigatus. Next base: position 14,541 of record JAQIXJ010000029.1, on the reverse strand, counting down.
TAATAAATGGAGCTATCAAGTCATACGCGTCGCAAAAAAAATGTTGCCGACAAAACTTATTTTTAGCCAAATCACTAAGTTATCGCTCCGAAAAAATTTACGAAGTAAAATATTACGAATATTTCAAAAAAAAGTAAATTATGACTAGTTTTTCTCTTTAATTTATCTTCATATATAATTAGTGGAGTTTATTTAAATTCATAAAATTCTTTTTCACTTATGAAATCATCTGCTTTATAAAAATGCGTCTCATATGATGGGCATTAGATGCTACAGTATTTTTTAACAATTACTTATTCCTTGTCAAAATTACTCCGAAAAAATCAGCAAAGCTCTAATTCTATTATTTAGATTTGCCTTTAAATCTGACAATATAATATACTCAATATAAAACGGCTAAAAAGAGGCACATGTTGTTAGAAATGTAATACTATATTATTTGGTTTTATGATAATTTTTAAGCATAACATAAAAAATTACTGTTCCCTATTAATAGAAAATATCTATATATATATATGTATACTGACGGAGGAGACAAATGGAAACTAGCATTTAAACAAATCGCATCCCGGAATCTACATTTTTTGCCAGTTGCGCTCTTCATACCATACACATCATGTTTCGTGAGAGCGAGATAAACAGATATTAAACAAAATAAGCGTACATATATCGAAAACATCTTTGAGCACTGTTTTCTTTTTCGTTTTTTTTTCATTTTGGCTCTTAAATGTATAATTATGATTAAAGGGAGTCGAACGTGGACTGTTGATTTAGACCTGTCACAATCATGTCAAATGATAATTGCTATGTTTGCGTAAATAATTTTTCAACCAAAATTTACAAAATTGCTGACCACAGAGGAACTACTTTCTCGTTGTCTAATTTCAAAGTCACTAGTCAGTTATTATTTATAGCAATGTAATATTTTTTTCCGTTGTTGCTGCTGTGACTTTATGTTATGTATAAATATGTTTCAGACTTCTTTTTACGCGCATTTAAATGTTGATGTCTTTTATGCGTCCTTTACGCTACTAGTGTTTAATTTTAGTAACGAAATATGTAAGTTATATGCTGTATACATAAATATCGTATATGTTTTATGCTGCTGCTCCTTCTTCTTCTCCTTTTCATGCCACGCTTTAACTAAAAATGTTACGCCAAGTTTGCAGAGTTATTTGAACCTCGAATTTTTTTGGTTTCGGCATTTTAGCTGCCTTTTCTTGGCTATGGCGCGGCTATAGTGGTGCGGCTCATCGCTATCGCAAGCGCGTGAAGATCTACTGAATTATTTTTTTACTGATTACTGTGGTGTTACTGTAACCGTAGAGCGTAATGAACAATAGAATTATTTGGGATGCGAACAAATATCTTTAGATTCCACTTCAAAAAGGGCAGCATTTTTTGAGGAATTGAAAAGTTTTGTGTAATTGTTGAGGAGTTTATCTCTAAGTTCTGTTAAAGAGAGATTATTATTTCAGCAGATATTTTAAAAGTTTTTCTGAATTAAAATGTTTTTATTTTATAACAAAGTTATTTTTCAGCTTAAATTACGCCAACTTCGGCGTGTATTCGTATTTGTGTGCGAATGAAATCGTTAAGTAAATATTATGACTATTCAGTTATGTTATTTTAGAGTTTTCCGTCAGATATAGAATATCGTTTTCACGAAAAACTTTTATCTCGCAAAACCATTTAGAAATATCTAAAAACGGCATTCAGTTGTTAGTCTATTTTACTATCGGTTTAAACGCACTTTGGTGTGCGGCTGTGTTTCGCAACTAATTAGGAGTCTATAAGTATTGTTTTTGACTATTCCTTGACTCGGGAAGTGAGCGAAGATTTTGGTGGACTGTCTATCAGTTTACTATTTCAAAACAAAATAAAGTGACTGTTCCTCAAAACCAATTCCTTAACCGATGTTTACATCTGTTTTCTGTCTCATCGCTGGGTTTACAGCCAGAGAGTCTCTCACTCTCTTTCTGAAACTGCCGGTAATTAAATCCGCTCTTCGCGAAGAGACAGCGCACAAAAACATAAACATTAAGCGAAAGTTTTGGGAGAAAAAACGATATTGGATATAATAAATTACTTTTAGGCGCCTTTTATGTTCACAGGCTTTCGAAATACTTAACGGTAAACTCCTTTTCGAAATCGACAGCAAAATATGCGTTAAAAATATCATATTTTTCGTGAAATTCTAAAAACATGTTCGGCTTATTTTTAAAAATAATACTTTCACATCAATTATAATAAATGATGCGCGCGAATGTTATGAGAAAATAAAATTAGAAGTTTTTTCAAGCGATAAAAAAAATTCATTTTAATAAATCATTAAATTTTTCGATCTTTTTTTTTGAATTATTAGATCGTCAAAATCGCGATCGAACGATGTGGTCATTACACCTCATGCCGCGAATGCCTTCAAGCACGGAACCCGTATTGCGGGTGGTGTACGTTACAGAAGAGGTAACAATTAATCCATATTATTAATATAAACTTCACATTTTTTATGCGTGTATGCGTCAATTTTTCAAAAATTGAAACAGACAAAAGTGCGTACCACAAGGTATAATTTAGCGTTCAATGATTTTACCCGAGTAACTTAATAATCTTCAAACAATGAAACCGATTATTTTATTACCATATAACGGGAAAATTAATTAGCTGTTTATTATTTTAGCGAATTATCACATAATCTGAACAGTATTTTGTAACCTTATTAATCTAAGACGCTTCATTCACTGCTCTGTAAGTATCCCAAAGAAATAAATAAAAGTATAGCAATAAAAACAAAATAATTCTTTATTTTCAAACAAGAAAATAATTGGATTCCTTGAGAAATACGATGATATTAATGAGTTAATTATTGGAAAAGTAGTACGAGGTAATAACGCACTGTTATACAAAATTCGGCAGCAATGAATTAATTTACTTTTGTTGCGATAATATTTCTAATTAAAACTGACACCGTCTGTTTTTTTTTTGCATTTATAAAAAAATTCAGTTCAATTGATTTCATTTTCTATTAGTTGTAACTTTTATTAAACCAAAAAATTTTTTAATTAACAAAAAGTAATTAATAATCAAACCGTATTATAAAAGAATGATTGTAGCATTCTTTTTTTTTGTTTTTCAATACACTTAAAAAAATTAAATTATCGATTTACATCCAGTCAGTTAATTAATACCCGCACACAATCACACACACATACATACATGCACGCAGCAAAATATTAATTTAAGTGTAACTAACTATCAATATATGTGTCTGTGATGAATTGACACTAAATCCTTAAATCATTAATTATGTTTAATACGCACACCACTAGGAAAATAAAATTTATTTACTAGAGCTATCGATAACCTGTAACACGAATAATTCATTATATTTAATTTATTTTATCTTCTCTCACACTTATATTCGTGTGTGTGTGTGTCTCTATGCGTATGTCATATCTTCTGGCGTTCGATAAAAAAATATTTACAAACGCCATGCAATAACAGTTGCACTCTGAAGCGCGAATGTCGTGATATCAAGACTTCCTCGTCATCGCGATGGCTGTCTCTCGACACTCAACAGTGTATCGATTTTCAATCAATCAAACCCGAATCACTGCCTATCACCTCAACCGATAAGGTATGCAAACTACGCTCATATCACTATAATAATAAGAGCCTCTTCTTTCTCTTAACGCGTATACGTATAACTAGTATTGCGTCATTAAGTGAAAGTTTGTCTAATATTAATTGAAAACTTAGGACACGCTTAGAAATTTGTGCTATCAATTTGACACGTTTCTCACTCTCTTTATTCATTTCAGGTGGAATTAGTGATAAATCAATTACCAAAACTGCCACACGGAGCTAATTATCAGTGCGTGTTCGGCGATGGACCGCCAATCGACGCGCAGCCCACCACAACCGGTCTGGTTTGTCAAACGCCTCCCGTTTCGTGGCGGCCGCAGACACCGCCCGGTTCTGACCATATTATGGTTGATTTGTCCGTCCGATCGTCCGAAACTAAGACCGACTTTCTTCACCGGAAGTTCGCGTTTTTTGACTGCAACGCCCACAAGACGTGCATGGATTGTGTGCAAAGCGAGTGGCACTGCAAATGGTGTGTCAACGATAATAAATGTACTCAAACCGAATTAAAGTGTTCTTCCAATAGTCTAATGACTAACGAAGTAATTTATGAGTTTTTTTATTTCTAAAATTTTTCAATATTTTATAGAAATCTAAATTCAATACTTAATTTGTTTTTGTTTCGCAACAAACAGATGTATCCGTTATCGTCACCGGTGAAGACGGCGTCGATATCCGAATATAAATATTGTCCCAGTTTTGATTTGCATAATAAAATTTTGTTGCCGAATGGTTTCTCTAAAGAGATTATACTGCCTGTTAAGAATTTACCGAACGCTAACGTGAGTTTAGATTTTGAAATGATTTATATGCGAATTTTACGCCACAATTTTTTTGTCGATTACTTGTTAGTTTTATTTTTCTATACCGTATTGTTGTAGTAATACGTAGTTGTTGTTCTTGTTGTTGTTGTTGTAAATGAGATATTCGTGAAACAATTTTTCTATTATTAGTTTTTCAATTTTTTTTTGAAATTACTATTTTGTTATGTATGTGCTAATGTAATACAGTATAAAGAAAAGGCTTTCTTTTTTCATGACATTAATATCTTATAACAAAACAAAGTATATAAATAAGTATTTTTTCCACTTTGCAAAGAAAGCTTATACAGTATTTATTGCTTTCATTCTTTATTTCGCCAAAGAAAACAAAATTAAAAAGAAATCTAAAGTTTAGAAAACTCATATTTTAGTCTATTGCTCTTATAATTTCCTCTTTTTTTCTATTCTTGTTCCCATAAAAACACTAATGTATCGCTCATTAAACATGTCCAGTGTATGCGCTTAAGGGTTACATTCACTTTCAACTGCCATTATATTGATTCAGATTGGTTTTTATCTGCAATAATAACGAATATCATCAATAAAGAAAAAGACTTTCGTAGTTCTCACAGTGCAACGAAAACCGAAAAAAATTAGGTAACTCTTGTTAGCCAGACATTAGACTCCCGTTTTCCGAAGTATAGTGAGCGCACACAAAGTTTCTACGCTTTTATACGTACCGTAAAAAAACCAAAATTGCTATTTGGGATCTTTTGAGAATTGAATAGCAATTTTCCAATCAAATAAATACTGTGCGCGTATTTGTGTGTGCGTTTCGTTGCCAACGCTTGATTTGATTTCCCAATAGATGTTTCACTTCTCATTTTTGCGAGTGGTAGCGCTATTTTTTTAAGTATTAGAGATCTAAAAAAGATACTACGGTTACCAGAAAAAAAATCAACTATACATAAGCATAGCCTGGGGTGATGTCGATTGGGCATCATTTCTTGGGGACACAAAGTTTTCCAAACAGCGCCACTCTCGCTGATGACTTGCTTCTACGAACACTTTTTCTTTTTTATTTTTTTTTGTTGAGTCGCTTGAAATGCTTTTTTAATGATTTGAGAATTAGATCGTATGAGGGTCTCCTAAGACTTGCGGAGAAAAAGTAACTCTAACCGTTTATTTTACCCCACTTATTCTAATACTTTTTTATTTAATGCAGGATAAATGGTATAGAATTTTCCATTAATCTGCTGCTATTTGGCTATTCATTAAAACTTAATTTACTTTCACAATTTTAATCGAGAATGAAAAAAATTATTAATCGTGTGATTATTGGCGTAATCCTGTTTTAAAAAAATTACAAACCAATTTAAACAAATTATTTGCTTTATGTGAATAATTATTTTTTAGTGCAACACAATATCTAGGGTATTAGAAAAGTAGTAGAAGCAAAACATTTATTACATTCCATCCAATCCTTAGAAAATATTTTTAGTCTCATGTCATACCATTAGTAAGAAATTTAATAAATTAGCTAAGGCTTAATTTTATTGATGATGACATTTATTTACTACTACTCTATTCAATAGTTTTTTAGGTCAGCGCATTCTTCATCTCTCTCTCTCTCTCTCTCTCTCTCTCTCTCTAATTTTTTCTTGAAAACACGAACACAATTTTATACGAATTGACATGCGAACGAATATTATTATCAAACTAAACTATTCCCTTATTAGTTAGAGATATCGAACGCACACAGAAGGAAAAAAATATTTCCAAAAATATATATTAAATTTTAAACACGATAAAAGAAGTCGCTCTTACACTAATATCGGATCAATAAAATATGAGGACAACAACAAACTGGAACGTCTTTTTGGTGTAATTTGATGTGTAAAAGCAATAAAAAACGAGGAGAAACAAAAAAAATAGAAAAAAGTCATGTCGATTTCATCGTACTTTTTTTATACTCTTTTGCTCTCTCTATTTCTTTCTTGTGTGTGTTAAAAGTGATTGTCGTATATTAAATTGATTGAATCTGTCTCGCTATTACGAGATGCTGCGACAGCACATAACGGGCGCAATATTGTCAAACGCGAGCTTACAAAACTTAAAACTGTTCGTTTAATTAAATAATTCCGTTTTCGGGTTCAATAGAAATTGATTTTCCTTATTTTTTTCTATGAATAAATATTATAAGTTAAATGGTTCGCATTAAACGAAATAAATTTAAGTAATTGTTTGTTTATTTTTACGCTTCCAAGCGTAACTCCAATAAAACAGTATATATTACAGTAATAAGTTTTATAATGAAAACGAAAATGAAAGATTAAAACATCAACAATGAAATATTTGTGGCACACGAATATTTTGAGAATAAAAAAAGAGAGTTTTGTGGTACAAAATACTCGTTCATTGGATTAACATATTCTTGTTATTTTCGCGAATGATGAACGAGCTCCTATACTGCTGCTGTTTTACTAATTTTAATTGGCATTTATTTTTTTATCTCCTTATCCTCATTCATTCGATATAAAATATTCCGAATACTTAAGCAACAGCACGCACATCACAGCACAGCGCAGCATATTCTGTGACAATAATGACACGCATATTGAGTTCGCTCAAGATTTATGACATTGTTTTAGGGTCTGAATGTTTTAGTTCGTCTCTTTCGCTCTCTCCCTCTCATTCTCTACGCTATCTTTCGCAAGTCGTTTAACTAAAGAAGTTTATGAACTTTCATTTTAAGACTTTTTACTGTTGCGTATGTGCTATCGATGTTTTTCGCTAACTAAATGCAATTCCGGTCTCGAAACGCAATTTCACTTTATAGATATATTACGTATACTCTATATATATATATATATATATATATATGTATATAATATATTTGAGTTGTGTTTTTACTCTCTATTTTAACTATAGTTATATTGTAAAGCAATGGTATATACGAAATAGAAGTAAATGGATTTACGATATTTATTTTTATTGTTATTTATCTCTTGTTGCAGCACTTTCCTCGTTTTTTTATTTTCTTGCTTTTTTCGATTTTATTATTTTACTGTACTGTAGGTTTGTATTCTGTAAATTTTATTTTATTTTTATTAAAGAAAAGAAGTTTTAAGTTTTCGTGTGCGTGATTCACGCACTTATAGCTAACACACGCACACTTGTTAGCTTATTTTTTATTAATTTTAAAAAATTAAATTTCTGTCTTTATTTGATTACTGACACAGATTCGAATGGTTTACATATATTTCATAATTCGTAAATGATTCGTAAATCGCATACAAATAAAATAGAAAGAAAATTTCAATCTGTTTCTTCATTTTACCTTATTTATGATTCATACTTATTTATATTTATGCTCTCCTTTCTTCTTGTCATTTCATAGAAAGGATAAATAAATTTTAAATAAAAATATAGCAATAATTTTGGTCGAAAGAAAATAATAACTGCTATGGCTTTAAATTGTCCGTCATTTACAATAATACTACGTTTTCTCCATCTTCTCCTGTCTACTACAACTTTACATTTTATTTAAGCAGAAAGATTCTGTAATTTTACTCCTATTTTTCCGGCAAACTACTGTAACAGATCTGACTTATTTTTATTCAGTTTGTCATAATATTTTTCTCTTATTTTTCTATGTATACTCTATTTGGACATAAATTGTACAGAAATGTTTTAGTTTATAGTATGTATATAAATAAATATGTATATCTTTTATTTTTATAGTCAAGTTTTGCCTGTGTCATCGATATCGAGGACAGTAAAACGCAAGTGAGCGCCAGAGTAGAAGACAATCGAATTATATGCGCCGAAACTGCTGTAAGTTATTATGCATTTCGTTTTTTTATATCGAATAAAAAAATATCAAAAGTAAAATGGGATACAAAGAGATTATTTTTTGGATGAAGTAAACATTTTTGGGATCATATATTTTTCTATGATTCTCTGTGTGTGTGTGTGTTTATCTTTAAATTTATGTGTTCGTTAAACTTTTATTTTTTATGCAATTTTTTATGCAATGAATAACTATTGATTCTCTCTTTGAAAACTCATCGAAAAAAATTCTAATTTGTTTGTTCAATAAGTTTTTAAAACTTTTCTCTTTTAAATTTCTTTTAAGCTTATTCGACAAACATTAATTTTATTCTATATATAATTGACGCGAAATCCCGATAAAATGTTCGCAAAACTTAATAAATGAAAAAAATAGTGCAATAAAAGCAATTTTAAGAAAAACCTGAAAATATTTCCACATATGTCCGGAGCGTCAACTACTCGAGGGCTAAATTATGAGTAATTGAGATTAATCTACAATTACGGCAACAAAATATCTCGAATTGCGGTAATGAATAGTGAAACGGCTATCATTGTTTTGCTAAATAAAAAAAGATTGATTTATCGCGGAGTTATAATCTAGTTTTTAAAAAAAATTAACTTTCAAGAGAGAACCCTTAGGGGAGCCCAGCGAACAAAAAAAACTAGTCAAATATAACATAAAAGGTTACTTTAGAATGCATTAAACTCAATGAAAAATATCCTCTTCTATTGAAAAAACACAAACATTTCGATTAGATTCGTTTCTTTCGTAATGTAAAATATACTGTAATGTTTAAACGCAGATATTTATCAGCGTTTAAAAAATATATACCAAGAATTAAGTTTTTTTTGGTAGAGAAGACAGAATTATATTTTGTTCGAGATGGTGAGCACAAAACAGCTCTCGTCTTCTCTAAAATTTGACATTTCCTTCCTTATTAGACCCACGAAAAATGTTGCGCGTATTAATTTTTTTGTTTGAAGCGCAGCTGAGTTAACTAAAAAAGATTTTGTATTATTAATTCTGTGTATACGACAGTCGGAGTGACGGAAGTTATACTCACAAAAAAATAAACGTTTAATTGATGTTTCGGGCTATGGTTATGGTTTATTATAGACTGATCTTAACATTGTTTGATCGATTGTTGTTGATCTTAACTATGGTATAAAAAACTACTTCTTTCTTTCAAGTTTTTTTTTGTTTTGGTTAATAGTTTTATAACTAATGATTAAACTGCTCACTCGTTTCGATGATGTATTGGGCTGTTATAATAAAAAAACCTTTTCTTTTATCTAACAATTTTATTTGTTTCATCAGATATGATACTATATCATCACAGTTAACGTACACACATACACATCATCCAAAATGATCTGTTTTATCTCGGGATAATCTCATTTATTTATGATTATTTTTGCGCAAACCTATCTCATAGATAATTTAATTAAGCGTCTCTCTACCTATATATATATCTCTTTTTTATTATTAAATCTTACGTATTATTATCATACGCACAATATTTCATTCCATTAATTGATTACTTACTACCGTATATATCATTCCACCACTACGTAGTAATGATTAAGTGCGAAAAAAACAACAACCAAAAAAATACTCTACCATTTCATTAATTGATTATTTCTTTTCTTTAAATACATCGATATCCACTTTAGTATTCGTATCGCACCGAAATCGGTTCAATAACCGCTTCGTTAACTGTGTTATGGAACGGAGACTCGTTTGTCGATAAAGCTAATGGTAATTATCCAAAATTTAAAAAACCCAATTTCAAAACAAAAACTAAAACCAAAAACTTTTCCCAAACAATTTGACAGTAACATTATATAAGTGCCATTTACTGGGCAGTCATAACGGACGCGCCGATTGTTCGCTATGCCTAACACTAAACCCGATATACGAGTGCCGGTGGTGTAACAGCGGTTGCTCGTACGCCAAATCGTGTCAAGTGCCACCAGTGTCCGTGTGTCCGCCACCGCGAATCGATTGGATGCATCCGCTCAGCGGTCCCATACAGGGTGGAACAATAGTTACTATAGAGGGCAGCAATTTGGGCACTTCTATGGACGAAATCAGGGATAAGATATCGATCGGCGGACAGCCGTGCGTCGCACTCAACTACAGTGTATCAGTGAGAGTGACGTGCAGGACAGGCGCAGTAACCAAAGAACAAACCGCTGACGTGGTGGTCGGCAATCGCGCCGGCTTTACGGGTGCACGCGATAAGTATCGATACGATACCGTCGACTTACTGGCCTCTCAGCCCAATATTGGTCCCCAATCGGGAGGAACGCGCATATACATAAGCGGAACTAATTTGAACATCGGTTCCAACATTGAAGTATATCTCGACTACTTTCCTTGCATTGTCGACAAAACGCTTGCCAGTTCGTCGCAAATCAGTTGCCGAACCACTGCGTCCAACACGCCCTCGCATATTGTGCGCAATTTGATACTTAAGGTGGATAACGCCACGCTTACACTGCCGCGACCGTTCAGATACGTTCCCGATCCCACTATTATGAGAATTTATCCGCTCAAGAGCTATATGTCTGGCGGTCGTACTGTTACCGTAAGTATTCTTTTATATTGAAAAATCAAGTGAATATTAAAAATGAATTTCGTTTCTAATAAAATGCAACTTCGCTTTATAAATAAATCAGGTGATCGGCACAAACTTGAATGCCATACAACAGCCGCGATTAGCTATTTTTTGCTCCGAAGGCAACATTATTAACGAGTCGTCGTGCGAAGTGATATCGCACTCGCAAATGGTGTGCCCGTCGCCGTCAGTCAACCCAGAAATGGTAGACCTGTTCTACAGGGAACAGTTGGACGCGTCATCACTCGTTTCCGGTCACAGCAACGAATTTGCCGACGATATTCGATTGCGCATCGGTTTCATTATGGACGCGGTTAATAGCGTCAAGGAATTGGGCGTAAATTTTCCTACCGTTCACTCGGATTTGGGTTACGTCGCCGATCCAAAGTTCTTCCCATTTGACGATAATGTTAAGCTATATAAAGGTATTTAAATCGATAACGATTAAGTAAATTATCGTTATTATCGTACTGTATTGATCTATTTTCTATTAATTTTAAAGGTGAATCACTGGTGATTGAAGGGGAAAATTTGCGACTGGCCAGCACTGAGTCCGAAGTGAATGTGACGATCGGCACGAAGTCATGCAATTTAACGTCATTAGCGTCCACGCAGTTGGTGTGTATGCCACCAGAGTTGCAACCGTTCGGAACCGACGAAATCGGCCGAAGAACTGTCAATTCGCTGCCGATGGTTGTGGTAAGCAAATAATACGCGATAAAAACCGTACCATAATTTGATCTACAAAAACGTCAATTTTTACGATTAGGTTCGAGTGGGTTCGACACTGCGCTACGAAATCGGTTATTTGCAGTACGAAGTGGTGAAGTCGTACGAACTTCCGCCCATCGCTATCATCGCCATCACCCTATGCTCGCTCGCATTAATACTATTCGTGTTGATATCGTTGGGCGTAATGCGGCACAAGTCGTCACAAGCGGAACGAGAGTACAAGCGAATACAGATGCAAATGGACACACTTGAGAATAGCGTGCGGTCTGAGTGTAAGCAAGCGTTCGCTGAATTGCAGACTGATATGACTGACCTCACCAATGACCTGGAGTCGTGCGGTGTGCCCACACTTGACCATAGGTCTTACGTTATGAAAGTGTTTTTCCCTGGTTTGACGGATCATCCGCTGTATCAGTGCACGAAAATACGTACGAATGGAGCGTATAATATCTATGAATTGGCAATGACTCAGTTCGAGCAGTTGCTCAACAATAAACAGTTTCTTATCTCGTTTATTAATACGCTGGAATCACAGAAAACTTTCACCATTAAAGACCGGTAAGTTTGCAATAATAAATTTTAAATTTTTAAAATTTTAATTAGCTATTGGTTTAATTGGATTTAGAAGGTTGAATTTAAAAAATTAACTTAACTTTTGGAATTCAGCTTAGATTTCTAATTAATTATTGGACATTCGATATATTTAAATGTATTGAACTCAAATATACATCTGACTCGGGTTTGACAAATGATGTGTGTGTAGAATTAATAAGTTATAGTTAATAGAGTTAAATATATATATTAATTAGAGTTATATTGGATTAATAATTACGGTAACATTAAAATACTTACATTTAACCAAAAAACTAATAATTTACTGTTTATTAATCTGTGATAACATAAATTGGTTTAAATGTAATTTTTTGATAGAAAGCATACGTTTCCTCAATTGACGTGAACGGAGTTATTTGTAAATCTTTCATTATTACTTGATTACAGTTGCGTTCGTTGTAATATTTGCCAAAAATAAAACATACATTATTATCAGATAACGCAACACATAAATCGCTATGTATTGTTGCACAGATTTTAATGAATTTAGCTTTTGAATTGATTTTTGTTGGAATCTTATGCGATAAACAATCAATAATATCGCCACAAAAATATATCTCGCCATCAAATGATAACATTAATCTAAAGTATTGACCACACGTTATTTGTTTGATGGAAACATCCAGTAGTGTAGGCATTAAATTCTTAGCCCACGTCCAGCTTCCTATGCCGTACTGTCCACAACCCCAACTAAATACCTCACCATTATCTGTGAGCGCAATTGAATGTAAATCACCGCATGAAATAGTGATCACTTTATTATTGTTCGGCATTGAGATTTTAAATGGTATTAATTGATATTCTTTATTATCACTACCGCACTGCCAATTCATGTTTAGTCCGAACGCAAACACTTCATGATTACGCGTTAACACTATTGAATGACTATCACCACAACAAAAATCAATTATAAAATAACCACTAAAATAATTTATTAGTTTTGGTTCAGAACAATTATTATAAGTTCCATCACCCAATTGTCCGCGATCATTATTACCCCAACTATAAACACACCCATTATCAGTGAGTGCCATAAAGTGTGGTAACCATGATTTACTGCAATCAAGTTTAATAATCACTTGATTTTCACAAAATGATTCAATCAATTGTTTATCTTTTATACAATAACGATATACAGTATTATTTAATGTTACAAATAATAAATTAAATTTATTTAAATAAAATAATTTAATATTATTAACCAATTGTGAATCAAAATCACTAAATACTTTATATTTATTAATAATAGACATATTTATTGTTATATTAAAACTTGTGATATAATATAATTTAATCAACAATTTATTGTCAGAATATAATATTTGTTATAAATGAATAACGTTTTAATTATATATTTGCTTTAAAACACTTTATCACAATTATAATAAATATTAATCATAACTATAGTTCGTTTAATATAAAAATTAATGTTATAATTTTGAATGCGATAACAATTGTCAAACAAATCAAAGGAAATCTATTTCTTATACGTTCTTATGGTTTTTTCTATTAAATTGATAACAAAATTGTCGAGTGCTTTGCCATTTCATTATATTATCATATTTGATAAGACTAGGGATAGGAAATTTCGGTAAAAAATCAGTAAAATTATGGTTTGGTTATTGTTTAGAATTATAGTCTAATTTCGGATAAAGTTGTCGGTTGAATCAAACATATAAATGTATTATATTTTATTATATAATTCCATATCCACTAATGGCTGGGTTTTGACACGTGAAGTGTGATTATAAAAGATATGCAAGATATAATATGTGTTATATATTTTAGTATTAGTTAGTCACACGTTGTTCATAACAAATATGAATAACCGAATTAATTATCTGTTTCAGAGTGAATGTGGCATCACTTTTAATGATCATTCTAATGGAACGAATGGAATACGCAACCGATATATTACGTACATTACTCTACCAATTAGTGGACAAGTCTGTTATGTCCAAACACCCGCAACTAATGTTACGTCGAACGGAATCAGTAGTGGAAAAGATGCTAACAAATTGGTTGGCGCTATCGATGTACGACTATATGCGCGAACACGCAAACGCATCGCTATTTCTACTGTTTTCGGCGATCAAACGACAGGTCGAAAAGGGACCAATCGATGCGTGCACTCATGACGCAAGATATTCGCTGTCAGAGGAGAGGCTATTGCGCGACCATTACTGCTGTTACGAGCAGATCATCATTCAAGTCCAACAGATGGACAATAACGCGGACACGAAGATACTGTGTCGCGTCAATGATTGTGATACTATTAGTCAAGTAAAGGCCAAAATATTGGACTCGTTATACAAGAACACACCGTTTTCGTTGAG
>JAQIXJ010000028.1:0-72787 GCA_034700185.1 Phthiracarus laevigatus | reverse complement strand
TCCCTTTATTAGAGTAAAGTTCAAAATCCCTTAATTAAAGTAAGAAATTTTAAAATCCCTTAATTAGAGTAAAGATCGAAATCCCTTTATTAAAGTAAGAGTGTGCACAGACAGACGGACAGACGGACGGACGGACAGACATACCCAAATCCATATATCTGACAAATTTGCAAAGTCAGATAAAAAACCATACGCTAACTTATTGATAGCTTACAGGTAGGTTTCAGAAAAATATTTGGCCATTAATAACCACTTAAAATATATATGGAATAAATAATTTTATTGCTAAATTGATTACACTTCTTTGAATATTCTTTTATAACGGCAACAAATCTTCGAAATAAACTATTATGCGATTATATGGCTAATGTCAGTAACTGGCGCTTAACGTTTAGTTTATCTAAATTTTGCGCGTAACAACAAAAAACGAACAAAAATTTTCTTGACTTTAATTTTAGTCATAAACTTTTTAAAGCGCAAAACAATTTAAAGATTTTTCAAGAAAACTTGCAATGGGTTTATGGCGAAGTTATGAAAACAAATTTGTTTTAATATATTTTTTGGCGCATACGACTAATAATAAAATCTCTATCATCTGAGCCCAAAGTGAACATCTGGTTGAGTTTAAATTGAAATTTTAGGGTTAAATTTTTAATTATTTTCATAGTAAATATTTTTAAAAAGTGTTTTGCATATGATTTATAATAGAAAATCTTGAAGTTAATAAGAAAATTAATTGTTTAATTACATTATTTCATAGAGTTATATAAAATTGATGTTATAAACTAATCTTTTAAACTTTTTTAGTCTTTTTTGGCTTTGAATATTAAAATCATAAATTATATAAATTTAAATTCCTCTTTTGCTTTCTCTTAATTTTGATTAAATTCCAAAGCCATTGCAAGGTCTAGTGTTGTCAACCTCAGAGTTTAGAAATATTTGTAAAACAACAAAATTGAAAAACATTTTCAAATATTGGTTAAAATATATTGTAACATAATTTAGTGCTTGTATATTTACTGTAAAGTTTTAAATCACACTTTATTTAAAAAAGCTTTTAACATTCACTGATATACAGTTGTATATATATATTTAGTGTATATTCCAAAAGTAAATAATTAGGAATAATTTTTAGCACATTTAAAAATAGTTGTAAAATTTATTACTTCTTATTTAAAAAATTTGTTCCAACTATTTTAGTGTTCTTTGATTTTCATAACCACTTGGTTTTCTTTGGTTTATACTGAGAATAGGCGGTTTGGTTTGGTTTGAGTAAAATCAAACCTTTAGCACCTTTAGCGACAACCATATTCATAGCAATTAATATTTTATGAATTATAATCATTCTGAATCCATATGAATTTGTGATTGCATACTCAAAATGCGTCTTCATTTATCAAATCGCGTTAATACAGGATATTGATTTTTGTTTTAATTTTTTTATTTCTTAAAAAAAATTCTGCCAAAAGTTTTTATTTAACTTGAATCTGCCAGAAAACCTGCTTAAGAAATTATAAAATTTTTAAAATAGAATTGCAGAAATCAATCTTAAGCCAAGTTATGTTCAATATTTTAATTTTAATTGCCGTTATTTTAAATGAAAGAAAATGCTGTAAAGTAATATTTCATCCAACCATTTATTGTAAATCACTGAATGTGTATTATTTGTACGACTGCATCAAACACATCATGCGTTGTTTGATGTAAATGGATGATGTATTTTCATTGCCAAACCAGACTTAATACTAATTATAAGATTTAACAAATTACTTCATCAATAAAGTAAATATTATTCAATGAAGCAAAAAGATGAAAACTTTAAATTGGATCCCACTCCACAAAAAGTAAATTTAAGCGATCCAATAGTTTTCGCGTTTGCTTCCTAAATAATTTTTCGTCGCATTAATGCCTACATATTTTTTTCGAAAAATAATATGCAATAAGGAAAAGCAAAAACAAAACTATTAGAATACGAAACCAAAATATATTGATTATAACTTATATATACGTTATATTAATAGGGCGCAGAGCAGAAAATAAAAAGGCAGTCCACGAAAATGTTTGTGCTGCTAATATTCGATCTGACTATGTGTGTGTGTGAGTTATACTCTACATGCGATCTTATGAAGGGATATTTATTACGTGGAAAACGGTAACAATTAATCACAGGCCAAAAGTGTGATTGAGAAATTGATGCTGGGTTTTAATTTAGTTAACCTTACGGTTAGAGATTCTTTTTTTGTGTTTTTATTTGATGGTGTCTTGTTGTGTTATGTGTGTGCGTAAGGGTTTGGCTCACAGTTACGAAACTCATCTCTCTGTTTATTTATATCAATAGTATAATGTTTAAAGACTTTTTTTTTGGGTGTTTCGCTCCCGACACTGGAAATTAGTTTTATTTTGGCTTGAATTTCACGTTTTGCTCACTCTTTGAGCAACATTTTTCAACTGCATTCTTAATAAATTTTTTCTACTACTAAAAGAAAAAAATCAATAAAAAAGAGTTCGTATTTCTACTACAGTTTTCCTGTGAATAATTTCGAAGTATTTGAGCATTAAATTAAAAAATGTTTCAGAGATCGAGTCGAAATTTAAAAGTTTTAAGTAAATGAAGCGTCTCTTTTGTTTTGTTTTGTTTCAGGCGAAAGAATCATTATTAAAGATGCCTTATATAAATATAGTGGCATTTTCAATCAACATTCATGGAAGAGTTGAATGACGCGCATAAGTTTTTCATTGTTAATGAACTTCTATTTCGATTTTCGGGTCTCTCTCTCTCTCGCTGTCTGTCGAGTGTCATTAAGAGTTTGGTTCTCACAAAAATGACTTTTCCAGTGCTTGATTTGAATGGTGTTGTACTGTTCACTAACCGTTCGCATCAGTTTTCTCTATCTCTACATATTGCGTTCATTTACTGATCTTTCAAACGTTTTTCTTTTCCGCATGAATTGATGAAACATTACTCACTCCCCCACCAGAAGGAAGTGTATTTAACCGAACAGTCAACACAGTGGACTCACTCGACTCGAATCAAAATTGTTATTTTAAGGGGGAGTGAAATGAGAAAAGAGAGGAAAAAATTGGTTGAAAAGAGAACCGAAACTGCCATTAATGAGTCTCGGACTCCAATAATGACTCTTTTCTCCGTATTGTTATTTAATACGGTGGGCATATCTATGCCTTAATATGTCTCCAAACACTACTAACTTATTTAAAGGCAGTCACTGTTTACGAGAATTTTATTCACCGTTAAAAACACTCACTCTTTCAAATGCGTTTTCTTTGAGCATTCGTTAATGCCGAATAAAACGAAATCTATGACAACGCAGAGCTATATAATTGGCGTAATTGTGTAATTAGATGGCATGCTTTTTCCTTTTGAATTTCCTGGCGACACACGCAGACCACATCCATATTACCGTTTTCAAGCAATGCATTATTCGCATAAAATGGTTTGAATACCATATTAAATTTATCGGTTGAATTAAATTTATCCATAAACTTTTCGCTATAATTTTTATCAGCGTCTATAGTAAAACCTATTTATAGTGTAATTCTATGCTGTAATGCAAAAAAGTTTTCAAAATCTTATTTTTAATTATATGCTATAATTTTTTGTTACAGCAATAATGTTTGGATGATCTATATTTTGCATTCAAATCACAATAAACTATGTATAAAATTAACATTTAAATGTGATACAATAGGGTAATAAATATTAGTTTTATTATTTTTCTTCTGCTTCGATAAAAAAATTTGGGTTTGTCAAAATTAGACTATAAATATTTAATATTAAAACGTATGGATAAAAATACCCAATTTTTGGTTTTTAGAATTTCACAATGAGCTGTCTTAAATTTCTGTATCGCTAATGTGTGCGACTTATTTTGTTTGTTACTGTATATGCAAATGTTTCAGCAACTGCACCAAACATTGCTTAGTTTAATTAATTATAAATATTCATTATTTAATTAAATAAAATCCAAGTAAAACTGCTGTGTTTTATATATAAATAGGAAAAATTAAAGCAGTGCTGATTAAACGAATTAAATTTATTTAACTTAAATGAAATTATCATTCTTCATCCAGTATTTTATTTTCCTAAAATCTTTTGACAACTAGATTAGTTATTTTCAACAATTTTTACGAGTTAAGACGTTTCCTTGAAACAAAGGATTTTAAAATCACTATGGCATGCGTTGCCAGTTGGTATCGATTTTTATATTGACACGAATTTGAATCTAAAAAATAAAGTAAATTTTATGTATAGCCAGAATACGACGTGAATATTTTGGATAACAAATCGCTTTACTAAATAGCAGGTGATAACGCAAATAAGTCACAAGATTATGCCCATTAACCAAATCTCTCGCAGGAAGTGTTCCGTCATTTGCATCGAAGTCGTACGGGTGGGGCATATGCCAAATGAATATCTTTTTTATATACACACATGTATACCATTTCTAACGCTACGAAAGTTAGATCTAACAGATTGAAAGTATATATGCTTTTGTCGTAATACTAATATTGATATACGCACCGAATTCATATACAATTCTGTATAAGCTTACATATTCTGGTTCTCTGTCTGCACACGAAACAGAAAAAGACGCATAGTAGACAAAGCCGTAGCGGTTTTCGTCTGCAGATATGCATGTATTGTTGGAACAACAGCACAAAAACAGTACTTGTATTATCATCAATATATCCACCTTTTTAATATGTTGCATGTCATTCGGTGATTTATGCCATAAGTTAATAACTGTTCGCATGCAGTTAAACAGAATAGGGAGACTCCCTTTAACTCCCTGATAACGACACTAATTTTTGCCTTGCCTTAGCAACATAGACTCTCTCTCTCACTCTCTCGCTCTCTTTCTACAACATATACACTACAACGACAAAATAGCTCAACATTGTATTTATCATTATATGCTTTTTTCTACTCTTTTTTCTGACTTCAATTGCATAATAAAATGTATTTTCACAATTTTTTCGTGTTTCTTTTTCAGTTTAACGCTATGTGTGTGTATGTGTGTGTGCCTCAAACCGATCAATACTAAGATTAGGACTTTAACCAGAGTTAGTTTTGTGCTGTGTATGTGTGTGTGCGTGTGTGTATGTGCAGAGTAAACGACGCATTATATTTTTTTTGGTTTAAATTGAGAAAAATATCCGAAATCTGTTTTCGTTACATTTAAGAAAAGAGAAAAACGTTGCTTAGTTTTTTTTGCTGTTTGTTGATTACCATATATACTTTAAACTTGTTTCGCATTTTCTTTATTTCTTACTTCTTTCGAAAATATTTTCGTAAAAAGTAAAATTTTTCGATATCTAAAAATTTTAATTAAACGTTTAAAATTTAAGACGTTATTAAAGAATCATCTGTATCTGTAAGATAACGAAAATTCAATAACATAAATTAAAAGTTTTAGTTTTTGCGCATTTAATACACAAAAATTGATGCAAATATTAGCCGCTACTTCGCGTTTTGCCAGATAAAGCCATTTTTAATGACTTATACTAAAATTTATTACGCTTATAAATCTAACTAAACTGAAACGTTGGCTTTCTCTATATTCGCGAACTTTATATTTTTTCTATTAGATTTGATATATAAAGGTTATTTCGCGACACAAGAGTATCAATAAAAAAATTTAAGAATCCAATAGAAAATCTAATATTCTGTGTACACAAATAATAAAGCGTTCGCTGTCTCCACTGCCATAACCATAGATCTAAGAAGACTCTGTTCTCTCTCTCGCTCTATCAATACGTGCCCGAATTATCACTAAAACGCAATGAAGAATATGCTGTGCAATATCACTCACAATATTTGTCTCAATAAAGTAGATGTTCGCTTTGAATCACAACGGCTATATATGCATTGTCTTATTAGTTATGGTTTATGAGTTTTATATCTAGTTATTGCTCTACCCTTAGTGATCATCTGCCATATATTGATAACTGCTTCTAACTTTATATGTGTTTCATAAGGATTGCTATCAATGCCATTCACATTGTTATTTCCCTAAAAGATGATGAGAGAAAGACTTAGCTTTATATTAGACGATTGTTGGCAATAAAGCATTTGTGCCGCACTTTTGCTTTTCATCCCCATTCACTCTCGCATTGTCCCGAGAGTGTTCTCCTGACGAGGATATGATTCTAAGCTGAATCAGCGGATCTGCCTTATATCAACTGAACTGCACGTATATTCGCAACTATTGCCATCATAGAGAGCATCCCAGCGGAGACTCATGTCATTTTGAGTGTTTGTTGTGAAACTGTTTTTAGTTTTGCTTTCCCTTTCCATTTGGTGTGTCCCCACAGAAACCTACTCATTTTCATTTCAGTCTGAATCTATCTTTACTCATATTTTTTACGAAACTCTGTCCCGATTGGCCTAATTTAGTAAAATAGTAAATACATGCAAGTATCAAATTGACAGATTATTAAATTATGTAAAATTATAAAATGATGTATGAGCAATTTTTTTATGCTCATTAAAATTATCTAATATATTAAATTTTTAATTTATATGATTTTAATTAATCACTTTTAATATTATACTACTTTTTTTTAATCATTTTCGTATTTTTATTTTTGTATACGCTTTGCGCTTCCTTTTTCTTTCATCGTATTATATCACAAGTTATTTATCTTCATTTTTTGCTTATTGTCATTTGTTTTATGACTATTTTATTTATTTTAATAATTAAAGTTTTGCTGTAAATTACTCACGACTCAAAAAAATAGTTTTTTAATTATTACATAATTGTGATTCAAATTCAAGATACTAGTGATTGTATTTTGCACGATACATTAATTTACCGATTATACCGTTCTATTCCAGAAATCATATGCATTTAACAATAGTTTAGAAAGTATGTACTTAAATTAAAGGTTGCATATCAAAGCAACTGCTAATAAAATTTATGGCTTCTTTAAGATACA
The DNA here is from genome assembly GCA_034700185.1 of Phthiracarus laevigatus. NCBI lineage: Eukaryota > Metazoa > Arthropoda > Arachnida > Sarcoptiformes > Phthiracaridae > Phthiracarus > Phthiracarus laevigatus. The sequence continues at coordinate 65,830 of JAQIXJ010000028.1, read as the reverse complement.
TATAAAATTAACTGTATATGAAATAAAAAATAAGTAATTTCGTTTTATATAACTGTTAATTGGTTTTCGCAAATTATAATTTAAAGAGTTTTATTTCTCCTGTTCTTATCCTTTGATTAACATTTATGTTATAATTAACTATATGTATATATAGATATAAATGTATAAATATATATACAGTATTGATTATTTAGATAAAGTTTTCTACTAAAGTATTGATTATCGGAAATATATATTAATCATTATTAGGTTTATTGATGATAAAAGGATACGATATCCATTAATACTGTATATATCCTAAGAAGTAATATATAAAGTTAGAAAAATTAGATTCCCTAATTAAATGATAAATAAAGATAAATTATACTTGCTTTCTATTTCCCATTTCTATTAAAATAAATATGGTGAGTTACCTTTTCTAAAATAAATTTTAATTTATATTAAATATTTGCAAATTAAATTAAATTATCGGAAGTATGACTCATATATAAATTTATATAAACTTGGGATTTATAGAATCGATATTTTCAATTACTCAAATTCAATACAAATCTAAATAAATATGTTCCCGATTAATGCGAGTTTAAAAATCTTCAAAAATCTAAGCGATCAAAATTTGCTGAAAATGAAACATTTAATAATTTGAATTTAAATCTGCTATATTTTGGATATTCTAATAATTCACGCAAAATATTGTTGAAAACTGAAAGTTCGGAGTTTGAATCAATAGGGGAAAAAAACAATAGGAAGACATGCATCAAAAGCATGAACAATGGACCAAATGGTGGATCAGGTACACATTAATAGTTTTACTCTTTATGGTTGATTCCATTTAGTATTCACATCCATTCTCCGCATCCGTGTGTCAAACTATTTTAACAGTAATACAATGTTATATATTGCTAGGCATTGAAGCGAAGTTAAACTAAAAGCCAATAGTGTCTGTTATATAGTGAAGCCAATGGGCAATATATTCAGTAATGATATTACTGCAGCGCAGTTTCCATTGTGTACCGCTGTAATAATGTTTAATTTAACTACCAATACAACACTGCACTGCCTCTTAGTCATCATGATTCAACATTGAATTAGAAAATAGCCTTAAATGTGAGAGAAACACACACACACGAGAGAGAGAGAGAGAGAGAGAGAGAGAGAGAGAGATGAAGTGAAAAGGGTAGCGCATTGTGTAATTCATTTAATATTTTAGATGCCAATTGCGGAAACTATCAAAATCACCGCAGGTTTGTTGTTATTTCTCTAATTTTCTCTATCGCTATATTTCCTCTTTTTCTATGTTTTGGATGCTTTAATTTTTATATTTGCGCTTATCATAAAGTTATCCCCACTGGAAATCTAAGCAATTACTCCAATGAACAGAATATGTATCCCTCTATGTGTGTATTTTGTGTCTGCGTATAAATATATATCTATTTATTCAATAAAAATAATTCTTCGCTTTACTTTATCCAGTGGTCATGTTTTAATGCATCCCAATCTTATTAAACATTTCTTTCTATCGATTAACATATTAAATATTTTTGAAATATTATGTATATTATTGTCAAACAAAAAAACACAAATAATAAAGTAATAAACTATTTGCGTACAATTTTTATGCCTATTTTTATATTAAAACGCATAAAACTATAATTGTATTCCAGATGTACTCACAGCCATAAATATATAACTTTAAATCTGTGTTTTAATTCAGTTGGATATAAAAATCGCTTGACTATGAAATCGGGTCTGAAAAATCAGTGAAATTAAGTTAGAGCATGATAAGCCAGAGATTCGAAAGTTTACACTTGAATGGTCTACTCTTCACTAAAAACTATAGTTACAGTAACAACTGCTCTTTGCTGATGACGAATACTTTTTCTAATAAAACCTATTTACTACCAAATATTTTTATAAAAAACTAATTAAGAGGAAATGTTGGATTCTTTGTACTCTTAATGACGAAATCTGTTAATAATAAGTTATTGTGCTTTCATTTTGTTGTAAATCGAAAAATATAAAAGAATAGCAAAGTTACGCAAATTAGGCTCATACTCGTAATTACGGCGGAAATGAGTTGGTGTTTGAGCATTGGATTGATGAGCGAAATCATAACTCAAGCGAAACGCAATATCCAAATAAAAAACCTTTTGGATTTGTTTACTTTTATTCATTGTTATCTGTTGCAAAAAAAACTTAGATTATGTCACTTATAAAAACCATATACCATACCAGCGTAACAAAAATACGATACTTGTGAAACGAAGTACAGTATTAGCCAATATAAACCCTATAGTTAGGTATAATATAAATATTAAAAAACATATGCGTTATTTAAGTAAATGTGTATACAAATTGTTATTCATTATTCAAACAAGATAACGACATTATATCTAATTAGTTTATTTTAATTAAAATTTAGTTCAACCATTTTGTTTTTATGCGTAGAAAAATCCTTGAAAATGTTGGAGTTTTATCTCTATAACCATTAATTAAATTTCCAGTAATTATTGTTTAAAAGTTGAAGTTGGCTCACAAAATAAAAAGTTTATTTTTTGTTGTGGAATATATATGGCAATGACAGATAAATAAAAATTTATTCGCGATAAAATCTCGTGTTTTGGAAAACGACACTAAAAATATATACAGTATATTAATAACTTTAAGTTAAGTATAATAAAAATTAAGAAAAATCGCGAATAAAAATTGTTAAGACAAAGAGCGCAGATAAAATAATTATGTGAACGAAAAAAGAGCGTATCTCATATTAAAAACGTAAATGGGATGAAAATATTTTCGTTAAGATTATTTCCTTAAAGATCAAAATAAGTAACTGACGCGAACGCTAATGCGTTTCGATATAATTGATACAAAATACTCATTAGTAAATTTTTTTCATAGGAAAAAAATCTTCAAATATATAAGATTAGTATATATATATGTATATGAATGTATAATATTTATATGGCAATTGAGAAATATTACATTTAAAACAGGAATATTATACGCGGAATATCATTAGACGGGAATATTATTGGTGACAATTACAAAGCCATAAAAGCAAAGAGAGAAGACATCGAGAAATGTACTTAAAGAACATCAAACATCTCATCAAATCATAAGAATGTTAATTAAAGAACATATTCTCTAATCTCTTTAAGTTTAGAGAAGATATTTCTTTGAAATGACAGTTTAAAAGCTTATTAAAACAAAAATTTTCGTAATATTAATACTGTAATATCTTTAAATATTCAGTTTTTTGTTTGAACTAAGACTTAAAAAAGCTATTTTTTAAAAAAGTTCATATATTGAAATACCAGCGAAATAAATTTTGTTTCTTAGGAAAAAAGGTTTTCATAATTAAAATGACTATCCTCCGCTCAAATCTTATTAACTTGGCTTTATTTGCTTTTATTCTAATAACAGCAAAAAAATTAAGTATTAGTCTTAATACGTATGTTGCAAAAAATGTTTGAGTAATGTCATCGTCTTTACTTGAATTGTAATTAAAGTTTTACACAAAGAAGGAAGTAAATTATTTTAACTATTGTCGTATTTTTAGCGTAAAAATTATTCCACAACTGAACAGCAATTACAGTCTTTAATAATAATAATAATTACTAAATTAAGAAATATAAAAAGTTTTTATTTGAAAACTTAATAACGTTATCTAGTATTACATCTGTAGACAGTTTATCTGCTGCTATATCTTCTAAAATTATTAAAAGTTATTAAGTACAACAAACTCCCATTGAAAATATTAATATGATAATTAATATAATTTAAATTATATCGTTTTAAAATTCAGCACAAACAAATGATTTATCTGGTTGTTTCTAAAAAAAATTTCATGAGTTTTACATTTTTCTTTAATTTATATTTCACTGCTAATTTGCTGATTAAATATTAAAAACGGAATGCATGCCGCATTCTGGGGAACAATTTGCATTAAAAGGCTTAGTTAATTGATACGATATTTTGTACGGCTTTTTTGTTTGTTTAACGTTTTATTTGACGCCTTATTAATTATTTTACGGTTTAGTTAATTGAAAATTTTTAATTGCTTTGATATATATATATTTATAGTAAAAAATAAAATAAAATTTTCTCCTAAATGCATAATTAAGTGATCGCATAACGGTGAAAACACTATGACGTACAATGAATAATTTAATTTTTAATTTTTAAGCGATGAATGAAATTAATTTTTACATATTTAATAATGTTTGAGCGCAAACACGTGAATTTGTTTTTTAATAAATATCGAAATTAACATATTAGCAAACAGTTAAATTAAAATGAATAACTGATTAGCAAACTCGTTATAAATTGAGTTAATATGCTAAAAGGAAGCAAAGAGAATTTATTTTTAACGAAAAATACTGTTTGACTTGTTATATAGAAAAAGTTTCAAACATTGCGACTTATATTATTTGTATGCAATATATTGAAAGACAGATATGAAAATAAATTAATAAATAATGAACTTGATATATAAAATAAAATATTAAGCAAGTGTTTGATAGAGGTGTTGCGCTTCTTTCCCGAACCGATCACACTCAATCTGACTTCCAAAAAAAATTGACGATAAACGTTTGTATCAGTAAGCATACCTCTTAAATGTCTATTTCTATCTTGTTTCATAATCAACTCAAGGGTATCATTATGAACTTAAAGCTTTTGGCGCATCGAAAACTTAAAAGGCATATATAAGTTTTTTTGAATTAATTTGCGGACCAAAAATTCTTGTCATTTTTAAATTGACATATCTATCTGATTTCAGTTAATATTTTTAACAAACTTTTCGTTAAAGCCACTCTTCTCCCCGTTTTTTTAATAAATATTTTTATCCTCAAGACAGTCAAAATATAGTAATTTAAAGTCAAATGCATAACATAAGCTTATACTTTATATATATATATATATATATATATACTGTATAATAAAACTTGTATATATATATAAATGACTTTTAATATTTATTTTGAAGAGACGATAAAACTTTAGAGTTTTATCATAATTTACGAGATAGGGTATAAAAAAGGTTTTAAAACTAATTAAGATATTAGTCAACAAAAAACACATGCTTTTAAATTTAAGTGAGATTTATTTGCAACCAAATTGCAAATTAAATGGATTTTCGGTATTAAAAAGCGTCTGCAAAGTTTTATATAAAGTAACAGAATTCCCAAATAACATTAAAAATGGAGTGAACAATGAGCTAAAATAGTCGCTTATCTGGAAAGTGAGTGCAAAATATATGGTTTAAACTATTTTTTGTTTATATATACTTTATAACGCATACTTTCCTACTATATTCCAATATTAATCAGTCGAGGAAAAAACAGTATAAAAGTCCATTTATCATTATTTATGATGGTATACTCATTATTATCCATTAGGTCTATCTATTTCGTAAACAAGTAATTTCTCGAAGCATGACATTATAGCTGCAGACAAACAGATTCCGTATTTTGATAAAAATAGAGTGTAGGACACTATTTAATAATTAGAAGTAATGCCACATATATAAGTACGTCCTATCAATGATAACCGTTATGGTATTTTTTGCGCACAAAGAAATAAAGAGTCAAAGTCATCATAGTTTCTCCTTTTTTTTGAGCACAACTCCTTATCATTTTTAAGGATCAAAACCTGTGCTGAAAATTATAATTATATTTCAAGGCATGAGTGGTTAGTATTAACGCAAAAATGGAAAAACTATTTTTTTTCTGGAAAAAAGTACAGCATATTTTTATTGCTATTTACTGCGGTGTCTCTTTTATTTATTTTTGCGGGGAAAAATTTTTATGCATAAAAAGACATGGATAGACACTAATATTCGCTGCGATCGTTCTCGTAGTTAATGGTAAATTTTTTCGTGGCATAACTTTGTCAATGCGATTGCGATATCCAGTATATTTATTTATGAATACTGAGTGGCCCTCAGTATAAAACCATTATTCATATTTAAAGCCATGCGTTATCATAGATGAATGCGCGTTGTTTGGTGGCATTGAATGAAACTTTTATATGTCGTTTTTGTATACCGCTATATGTATGTAAGCAAAATAGCATTCTGTGCCGTTTTGAAAAATTAGAAAATTATGTAAAACTAGTCGTTTAGAGCTTTCGTATAAAAGTATTATGCGTCAGGACTTATAGACCGAGAGTTAGTCATCCACTCGGGCTTTCGATTTCATTCGCTTAATTAATTTATTTAATACCATGGGTCCAGTTTTTTTCCTTAACAAAAATTTCATAATTTTGACTAATTATATTCAATATAACGCCTTCCATTAAATATTAAAATGGATTAGCGAATGTCACATTATATATGTGACGGATGATTCAAAATAATTAGTAATCATATTTCTTATTTGAATAAAAATGAAATTAAACGCATATCATTGATAAATACGATGATATCGAGATAGCGATCGATTAGATTGTGAATATATATTATACCGTATATTCGGCATACGAATTAGTCGTGTGGGCATTAGTAGTGTGCCATTTATGTCCCCCCAGTTTATAAGCGCAATAAATACAATTAAAATTAGTGCCACACATAACACCATGGGTTTGAAAGCCGAGTGGTAAAGCTGTTTTAACTGATGATTTGGTCGATTGTTGTTGATTGGAGTGAATATTTCGCTATTTATTTTCGCGAGAGAGAGAGAGAGAGAATGTGTGTGTCAAACTTACAATTAAGCCTACAGTGTCCGCATTAAACGCAGTTACGATATATGGGAATATTCGTATCTTATATACATTTAAGTTAAGGCACTCCACTAAACCGCCTGCGGATTATTTCGCTGCGCTTTTCCTTTCCTGCAACCATTGGCGATGAGATTTAGGTTGTCGTTGTTGGGCATTGCTTGAGACTATCGACACTAAAAGCCCAAATCAATCGTAAATATACTGCACCTTTGAGTCATAGAGGAATTAAGCGAAGAAAGCCTAGGGCTTCAATCGTAACTTAACGGAAAACTAAATGCGAACCAATGTTATATTGATGTTGTGACTATTTCAGCGCTCATTCCAAACTAAATAATTATCAGACAAAACAACAAAAAAGAAAAGAAAAGAAGGATTAAGAAAATTCTGGTGAAAAATGTGGTGATAACTGAATGTGCTCTGTATGGCCGCATATGATCGAACTACAGAAAAACGGGTGTAATTTATTACTGTTATGGCTACTAATTAATTTTGAATCATAAGTCGAAGTAGAGTATAATAAATGAGTTTCGCTTTGAGGCCATATATAATCAATTGCCGCACACTATTCTGATTGGGGAAAAAAATTTACCGATGCATTAACTCGTAGAAAATTGGATTCCATTTGTTAATGCGAAACTGCACGGCCAAATTGAATGAATCCGTTAACTTATTTGTTTTTATCTACATTTTCGTGGGGGTATGTGTCGCAAGTTTAACCGAAACATAAATAACAGAATTATTGTGGCATTTTCTTGTTTATCGCGAACTCACTCCTACTGTTAATTATCCCCTTTAGAGCGAGAGTAACAGTATCTCTAGAAGTAATAATAATATTGATTTTACCATTCAAATGGACACTAAATTGTAAGCTATAGTGAGAGTATTTGTGTTTATTTTATTATATCTCTCCTTTGCTCCTTATTATCGTCAATGAGTGGCCGTATTGCCCAACGGCTCACAGATTCAGCCATAAGATATGATATAAAGTACTACTGAATTCTGTACAATATTATGGCAATAGTAGTGCGTAGCAATACCAGTGGAATGAAATAACAAAATAATCGCATTTTACTGTATGCCAATTATTATTCAAGTGATTGACAAAGAATCGCATTATATTTATGCTTTTCAATAAATTTATGTCAATATTAGTAATTTTTCTGGTGCTGTAACTAAAATTTATTATTATGTTCTTCTTTCGTGTCAATATACCTATATAGAAAAACAGGAAATAAAAAAATTTTTCACACTGCATCATAAAGTTTAGATTTGACCATTTTATTCAAAGAAACAAATTCTTTTTTACAAATAGATGCATTTGTAAATACATATTATGTAGAAAATGTGTGTAAAATGTTAAAAACATAAAGTAGGGATATTGTAGATCGCTTGCAGTTGAAAACTTACAAATCGGGCTGCAACTTTGGGCATCGCGGGAAAATAATTCAGTTAAGATATAATTGTTAATAATTTTTTATTTTTCTCTTTATAGTCGTAAAAATTATTAAACTTTATGTTCTGTAACTTTAAATCAAAGTGTTATTTAAATTTTCCCAAATATTATTCGGTTAAACTAAACGCTTTGGAAAAACTTTGATAGGAAAGACCTACCAGAAAACCTAGAAAACTTAACAAAACCTATTAGAATTCTAATAAAAACAACATTTGCACCACCAGTATCATGTGATGCCTGAAGATCTTTTTTCATAAATGATAATCTCATTGATAAAAGATTTAACTTGTTAGAATCGAGTTTTAAAAGATAATTCTAATAATTTTATCCACTAATTAAAGAAAATATGCTTTTCAAGAGTAATCTTGAATTTTTAAATATTTTCCTTTTCCAATCCTGAATTTACTCTTATTTTATTGCTGAATTTGGCAACTCTACCAATAAACTTATAGATTTGTTAAAAGAAATGCTATAGAAAAATTTTAATAGAGATAATTCCAGACATTGTCAAATCTGTGAGTTAATATAATAGCTACTTTTTAGAATAAGATAACCCACTAAATTCTGCAAATTTTTCGTAATTAATTTTCCTTAAATATCCTACTATATACGAACTAAATAAAAAAATATCAGGTAATATATCTGGTAATATATTTTACAAAACCACACTGTAAAGAGTTGATGCTAGTCGTAAATAAAATTGCAGCAAGCTTACAAAAATACAACAAATCTAGTTTTCAATAATATGGATTTTAATAAAACATTTTAATGAAGTTAGCAAAACAAATTAATTTTTTCTAAAATGCAATTAGTGAGTGGGAGTAAGTTACACCCCCTGAAGTAATGATCAAAGCCCGCCCCTCTATAATAAGGAATCCAATACAAGCCAATAATACACATTGATATTAGCACTAAATAATTAGTGTTTTAAATTTAAGATTGAACAAAAATGTTCCATATTAAAACAAAAAAGGGGTGACGTTTGTTTTCTGAGATGTGTGGTTTAGACTAGTAAACGGGCCCCCGATTTGTCGAGCCCCGCGGGCCCCCGATTTGTCGAGCCCCGCGGGCCCCGACATTTTCCTCGAGCCGGGCCGTGTTCGGGCGTAAAAGTAAAACTATCGGGCTGTGTCGGGCCTTAGAGAAAAAACATCGGGCTGAATCGGGCCTTTGAGTCAAATAGGAAGAAAATTTTTATTTATAAAATTGATTGCGTAAACGAAGTTTGTTAATCCGTATTCAATAATGATATTAAAAATACTAAATAAAATCATGTTATACAATAAAAAGCAAAGTTTTTATCATGTGATTAAGCTATAACTTAAAACAAAACTTGTTTTGTTTATCGGGCCTATTCGGGCCGGGCCAAGTCGGGCCTATGTTTTGTCTGGACGGGCCGGGTCGGGCTTTGATTTTTTCAAAATTGTCGGGCTCAGGCCGGGCCGGGCCTCAATCTATCGGGCCATTATCGGGCTCGGGCCTGAAATTTCCATCGTTTAAACATTCGTGTGTGGTTTTCTCGATCGGCTCTAAGACTCTAAGAAATTTGTCATCATAGTATTCAAGGCTATCTTTAAATAAATTTCGCTTATTTTTTAAAGAGAAGTTTACCTTTTGGATTACATTATGTCTATTCATCGGTCTGTTTATTCGAAGTGGATTAGACTTGACTTTAATTTCACTAAAACATAACTTTATTCATGCGACATAGATTTAAAGTCGACTAGAATATGAGCTATCTATGAATATGTAGTTCTTGTTTACGTTATTTAATATAAATATGCTCTGTTTTGTAAATCATTACCAAAATATTATATAATAACTTTTTAATTTTATAATAATAAAATATTGTTTAAGACTTTAAATTAAAGCAAAAATTTGATGCAAACAAAAAACTTGATTTATCGCAAATAACCCAACTTTTTAATTATATATCGGTAAAATTATGGTATATATACAAAAATTTATAATATTCTTCTAACCTTTTCTGTTGGATAAAAATGTGAAATCGTGTTCCAATAAAGTAATACAAAGTAATTGGTTAACTGGTAATTACAAAATGTTTTCCATGGCACTTATTAAGTTATTTCTATAAAGTATTTGTGTATGCATTCTATAGTTTCAGTTTGTTGTAATTTTCTCATGAGAAAATCAACGAATAAAACAGTATCATGTTTGGGATCACGTTATTTAAATAAATAAATTCAGTTACTTAAATTATAGATCAAGTTTTATCTAGAATTGAGATTATTTCATAGTATTATAAATAATATGTTTATAAGATTACAGAAGGGTTGTGTTGATGTTACGTAGCATTTTCTGTAAATTTAAACAACAAATTTTATTATACAAGAAGTGGATTTTACGAAATACCAAAAATATGTTGCCATATTTCAGCAGAAAAAGATAATTTAAATTGAAGGAAAAAAATTTCAATATTACAATGGGTGCATTTTGATTGGACCAAACATTAAATAATAATATTTTTAGATTAATGTAAAATTTAAATATTTTCTGAATTTTATTTTTCCAAAAATTCTATTGTAAATCTTAAATTTAAATTATTTAAACATTTTGTCTTAAAAATAATTGGTCAAGTATTAAATTCGTGGTTATACATTATATATAACAAAAAATACTCATTCATAAATATTAAAAATTAGTTAATGGGTTGAAAACGGGAGTTCAATCTAATGTCCAGTGGTTTTGAAACTTTTTCTTTATATTACCCAAAATTTCGAAATAATTTCTTCGGCTAACCATAATTTCAAATCTTTATTTTTTAAAATTAATGAGAATGATATGCTTGTATTTTGGCGCATAATTTATTAATACTGTATTTTGAAAAATATTCGATAGCGCTATTCGCAAATCGTTTTCAACATTTAATTTTGGTCTATATTTCGATTATAAATGAAGAGTAGATGAGATGTTATAATAGGTTTGTTTTCAATTATCAACTATATGTTGTGACCCATAACTAATTATAATTTCAAATAAGGTTAAGACCCAAATTTTTAATTCTATGGCCCTGTTTTGGGTCGCCACCCATAGTTTATTTACCTCTGTAATAGTCAACCATAACCTTATCAACCCTAATTCAAAAATATTGAAACCATATCAAAATCAAACTAATAGCACTTTTAATAATTTTGAATTAATTAATAAAAATATTTTTATTATTTTGGGAGAATTTATTTTCAAAAACTAAATTATGTTCTTCCAAAATGTGTTTCTGCATATATATCTCAACACCCATTTATTAACACCATTAAATTTAAACAACACTAAAATTCTACAGGAAAATAAATTTGATTCACGCTTTTGCAGAAATCAGGTGTTGCTTAATTTCTAATTGTAATTTACATCCAATTTTTAGAAAAATAATTAACATCAGTTTAAAGAAATGTTCATATTTATTTATTGGGACAAAATTAGGTTTGTATAATAAATCATATTTTGAATAATTAGGTTAACAAACTAACTCCATAAAATTCCGATTCATGAATAATATCTATTACATTCTTACGAGTAAACCATACGATAAAACCTTATGAATATATAAAATTATTTGGTATACAAAAATACGATAAAACGAAAAAACTAGCTACTCGTTTACGCAGTAAATTTAATATAAACTAGTGACTTTATTTTCGGTATTAATATTTAAAGAATAATTAATATTTAAATAATTCTTATAATAATGATGTGTACCCAACTACAAACAACTGAATTTTAAGTGCACATATTCTCTCGAAAAATTCAAGTGCGTTGGATATATATATAATTGATTTTTTCGTTAGAAAAATAGGTTATATTATATATGCCTAAAAAGCGCACATTAATGAATAAATTAGATTTTCTGGCTTTTAATAAGTCTATCGCACATTATACTCCCGCTTTATTGCCTGAAACAGCTATTACGGTAAATACATTTCATAATCAAAGAATAAAGCCCTTGAAAACGTTCTTCATATTTAATGAATGCAAATTGCGTTACGCATAATGGTAGATATTTTTTTCTGGCGAAAATAACAAAAGCCAATCAAAATAAAACAAGTGCTTAAACAATGCGATTTAAGAATATTTTCGTTTGAATATAAAGTTTATTTTTAGAATGCATGCAGTAATTAATTAATTAATTAAACAAAAGCTAATTTTTCATTAATTATACATTAATATGGGACCGTAATTGACATTTTTAAAAATTATGTTTAAGTACTAGTATATATTTAGTGTGCTGTTTATTTATATTTTTAAAATTAAAAAAGTTACCGCTAGTCTCCATGTGGAGTAATATCATTGCAAATTTGTTTTTTTAAACGTAAATTATTACAAATATAGTTTTGTTTTTCGTTAGCTGTCAGGAAATAACTTTACGGCGATAAGTAAAAAAATTAATATTTTCTAAAATACAGTGTTGTAAGTGATATCCGAAAGTGATCTCAAGTCCATTTGTCAGTTCAAGATTTTTTTGTCGACTACCGTATAAGCTAAAAGTTCAAAATTGAACATTTTGTTGTTTTGATGATACATAAAAAAACATTATATAAATATGTAATGTTTTATTTATCAAAATCAATATTATTTACAATAAAATTAATTTCCTCAAAAATAAACATTAGCGTATCTTACATTAAGGGCAACTTCAATATGTTTTTATAATTTAATTATGTTATTTTTAGCGTTCAAATCTTCGAAATAACTTTATCTAATAATAGAATCGGAAGCCCAGCGTCTATGATTACTAAGTTTTTAAAGCTTGAGGGTCAGGGCTTAAACCGAATTTTCCCTACTATTAGTATATTATATAACTAAGTGGTGCTAGTCATTTGTCAGTCATTTTAATTTTATTTTATTTATGGCATACTTTTATCTAATTTGATTATCGACGAGTTAACAAAATAGTTAACTTAAATATTGTATTCTGTAATCTATAGAAAAAGTTTGAACATTTTATTTGTTTAAAGTTTTACTATTGTGAAAAAGAAAGAAATACATCCGATTTTTATAAGAAATACTAGCACTCCGACAATGATTTTTATAAAGTTTGTTTATTAACAAGTATGCGATGTAAATAAAACTAATAGATATTTTCATTTTTATAATCATTCATATCCTATTTTCAAATTAATATTATATTATATTTTCTCCGATTCTGTTATGGATTATTTCCATTTCTTTTTAATTCCTAAAATGTTTGAAAAAAAAATTCCCATCCATACAGATTTGAATACTGTAGATTACAAATTTTAATTAGAAATGATTTTTCAAGCACTTTAAAGAAGGAAACCCATTTAAAATAGACATTATACAATAAATAAAAAGTGCAATGAAAATTACTTTAAAAATTAATAATGATAAGGGATATGTTATTGAAATGGCAAAGTATTTTTGTTTAAGAAAATTAAAACTTTTCTAATCTCAAAATTTTGTTTTTAAATCATTAAAAATATATTCCACGAGAGACTAATAAATAAATTTGTAACATTTTTAAAAAAAATTTAATTTAATCGAGTAATTCGTTTCGGCATTAACATATAAAATGCTTTTACTAATGCTTCGCCATTCGAGTGCAGCATTAAATGACATCAAATTTAATTTGTTTTATCTGTACGTTTTCAAATTGTTTGCAACAGCAAATGGGAAGAAAAAACTATAGACACAACTTATTAGATCGGATGCTTATTCTAGTCTAGACTCAAGACTCGAAAACCGAAAAATATAGTTTTTACCAAAAGAAAAGCTAAAATAATAGTGTTTGCGTGGCAGAAGACGCGTCAAATCTTTTCGTTGGTTCGTTGGTGTCATCGTTTGATATACTCTATCATCGCTATCATAGAGAAAGTCTTTGCTCTCACTGTTGAACTCTTTTGCTTTTGTTGTAAAATCAAGCGTGTGATTCACATTTATTCGCTGCGCTGAATCGTTCATATCTGTAAAGTATATTTTCTCCGCTATTGATTTCCGCTATAAGCAGAAAAAACAGCATCACATCGCATCACATCTCATCATATCCTCTCCGCATCACTACTATACTAAACTTTGCCGAGTTTTTAGATGAAGTATTGCGCGCACAACAATATGCTTCCAAAACATTCTCGACATTCAATTTTTCAAAGCGGAAAACACTTTAAAATTGTTTACTGGGTGTACATTCTTCGCGATGAAACAGTTTCACTCTATAAGACTTAATCTAAATTTGATACACTTTAATACCATTTTTGCTTATATATACAATTTATCATACAACGTACGGATGCATGCATTTTCAATTGATTTATATATATTTACAGTATTTCAATATACTTTTTTTCGTATAAATCCAATATAGTTATTATCCGGTGCAGCAGTTTTAATAGGTGTAGAGTGTCTTTCAAAAATTTATCGATTGGAATTGAACAAAAACCTTTTGGCGGAAATGTTATTCTCGGAGCGAAAAGAAAATTACACTTAGTTTTTTCTATTACACTCAATCATTTGTAATGAACGCTAATTCTTGGCATAGTTTTGTTTCCTCTCTTATGTTGGTGTATGCGCTTGTTTTATCGCATAGCTTTTCTTCCTCTCTTTCAAGATCTTCAAGTTTTTGTTAATTTTTTCCCCTCCTTATTCTCTACTCGTCTCTGAACCGTATTCTACTGTAGCAGTGGTGAGAAAAGCATGTGTCGGAAAGTTTTGATTCATGAAGAGAATGTTTTGCAGTTAACAAAAACATCGTAAACAAAAAAAACGAATAAGTGAACAATATTTCGGAGTATTGTTATTAAAAATATCATTCGCCATATCAACCGACCGTAAGTTCTTAGTGTTTCTTTTGGGGAAAATATAATTTGGTTGAGTTTTTCTCTATAACGTTTTGCTTCTAAGAAAACTTTTAATTATACCTTGAATTATTCGGTTTTTTTTCTTTTGAATTGAGATTTTTAATGAACATTTTTCCTTTTGCCATAAAATATAATTTTCTTATAAGATTAATCATTTTTCTTACTTGAGAATTGATTAATGGCAATCATCAAACTATTCAATCCTTTAGTGTTGAACATTTTTATTAAACTTATAAACTGCCATTTGGCGTTATGTCTGATATTACTTGCCATAAAATTGTTTTTCGAGTTATTCGTATAGAGATAATTTAGCGAAAAATAATGTATGCATGATTATATCAAAAAACTTAAATTATATGATTTATTTTTAAATGATTTTACTAAAAATTAAATTATATCAATAATAAAGAAATAAAATTTAATATAGAAACAATTTTGTCTTGAATAAAAAAAAACAATATTCGAATGGCTTACACCATTTCGCATTTCGGTATTATTTGAACACATGGTGCGAACTCCACAACGCGATGACGACGAAACTGGTCTGAGTTTATTGTAACATTAGGGGTGGGAACTGATGACTATGACGTTGACTGGTAGGCAGTTCACCAGCAATCATTGAACACCAGGTGCTCGTCAGCGCTAGACGATCATAGCATAGTTGGACATTGCGAGAGATGGCAAACGCACTGCCAATGCTAACGTTGAACTGTTCACAACTTTTCATAGTAGTGTTTTCAAAGCTCTATGCTTTATGAACCCATTTATACTGTACTCTACATACAAAAAAAACACGATCTTTAGTTTTTATAAGACACAGTGCACGTGTGTGTTTTTTTACTGATTTGTTTTTGACGCGAAAAGAAATTTAAGTTAAATCAACTGTTTATAAGTGATTTGTTGACCAGATATTGGGTAGTGATTGGGAGCTTAGACTCGCGTTTTTAATCTTTTCAAGTGTGATATTATATACTTTCACGTACGCTATGATTATGTACGCACCCATACTTCATCGCATTCCTACCAAAATGCGTACGAACTACAGTTTACTGTTCATTATCGTCGTTCAGTTAGTTATGTTAATCAACTCTAGTTTGTTGGTCACCGCTCACAATGGTATGTGTTATTATTTATTTGTTGACGATTAGATAACCAATATAGTAATAATAATGCTTTAACCCGCGCGTTGTTTGTTGCTTACGTTTGTATTTCATTTTGTTGTGCTTTAAAATTGCTACTGAGCTTTCGGTGAACTCGTGTTTTGGTAAGGTTTAAAAGCTATCCAAGCAAACCGTATAACAATGAGAAAATTAGCCAATTTTTTGTGTGTGTCAGAAAATAGGCCGAGATTTTTGCCACTCAATAACACTTTTTTGTTGAATGGAAATTGAAATAATTTTTTTTATTTTTAACTTTAAAATATACTTATTTTTTTCGTTTGACTTATATATAACTAAACAATGATTTAACAAATAAAGGCCACAGCAGCGCAACACACATTTTTTTGGTTGAAAGAATCGAAATCTAAAAATTATTCACAATAATCTGTTTGGCGTGAAATATTTTTCAAACTATTTTCGGTATTGTAATAAAGAAATATTTTTCTCGCAATCCTTATTACATACATACACACACACACACACACATACACATAACGAAACGTGTGCCCAGTTTTGATAATAGTTGTATCCACATGAGTGAGTGTTATTAGAAAATTTTGTTTTGTTGCCTTTACACACACATACATACATATTTTGCCACATATATTAAATTATGCGCTTCTCTCTGCAAAAAAAAATCAAAAGTAAAAAATAGAATCAACTGTTGTTATCTGTGTACGTCTATAAGTGATAATAGTAAAACTACAAGAGAAAATATTTTCAAACTACTGTTAGACACACAGACATACAGAAATCCTCTCTACAAATAGCATAATAAAATAGATAAAACCATTATTTGGTGAACAGAATTATATTTTTAAAATCGCTTTTTGCCAATAACTTATCAAATAATATTTTTTTAATATAAACTCGATGTCTAAAGAAAAGAATAGAAAAAGTTTTTTGAAAGAAGATTGGAATAAGTATTTTTCGGATCAGTTAATAAGAATTGCAAACACATACACATTGTATTGATGAGTATGTGTGTGTGTCTTGTATTCTGCCCACTATTACGATGATGTGGCAGAAGAACGAACAACTAAAAGGAAAAAAGTGGTGTGCATTGTGTTTATGTCTCATATAAGCTATTTTCAAATTGAATAAATTATTGCACTGACCTGAGAGGTTAGATAAATTTATATATACCTGACTCTCGCTCTGAGTTTGAAAAGTTTAAGTCTCTCGTGCAGTGATTTGGCTGAGCATAGCGCAGCGTTGTCTCGAAAACCTGCTGCCATCGCAATATATATAACTCTCGAACATTAAGCAATGGCAGCAGCAATACATCCATTCTCGCATACCATCACCTCTTATACCACACCAATTTGAGTGCTCGCTGTGAATCATTTCAACTCGCACTCGTGGTGCTAAATAAACACAACAGATAGAGAAACGCTGAAACGAGAAAAGAAGAAGAAAAAAATCAAAAGTTGAGCCATTACTGACTACTTTAGATAAGCGCATAAGTGATTTTCTGTTATTTTTTTCGCGTAAGCTGTACACAATTTTTCGTTAACTATTTCGGGTTTTGAGTGGTCGTCATCCGTAGATATGTTACATTTACATACGACGAGAAGCGTTTTTTGTTTTCTCGACAGTAATACCCATTTCGAGAGTCAAAGAAAATTTTTTTGAAGTGAAAGAAAAACAAACAGAAAATGTGTATTTTATATTATCGACGCCTAAAAACTTTTTATTATTATTATTGTTTTTATCTTCTTTTTTTTGTTGGTAATTTTATGCCACTTTTAAAATAGTAATAATAATTGCGCTTTTTGTGGGTTTCATTTTTTGAAGCCATCATTTCAAGTGTATTCTCGATGCATTGAAAATATGGGCAACACTAACAATTTTTTAACAATAATTTTATTTATTTAGCTGCATATCTGTATGAACTTATTTTGACATTATTTTCATTTCCATTTTCTCGCTCACCAATCACTTAAATTTTTTTTTAAAACTTTTGAGTTGTGTGCTGGAAATTTAATCATAAACAAAACAAAAATAGGCGAAAAAGATTTTTTTTTGTGTGAATAAAGATATATTTTGCGGTGAATTGAACTAAAGACTAGTTTCCTTTGCATAAATTTTATTGAGCAAAAAGATATTATCGTTTTGAATTGCTGAAAAAAAACTCTAAGAATACGTAGTAAAGAATACTAAGTTTGTGCCACATGTGCCACAAAAACCAATGGTGACAATCACCGACCGCTAGTTTAGGACCAAATTGTTTGTGCATCGCTTGCTTCATTGTAACACTTGGTCTCTCTATTTCTCTGTCTCGCACTCTCTCCTCCAATACATTGCAGAGAGTATTATAAAATTATATTATACTACGCGAACACACAATATAAGACTAGCATAAGTTGTGTCGAATGTGGCGTAATGTTACAATTTTTCTTCTTACTGTTATATATTTTTTTTGTTAGTTTTTCCCTTAGTAGCTATTCTTATATTTTTTATGTTTCATTCTCTCCCATAATTTTCCTTCTTTTTTTCGCATTGAACTGTAGCGGTGTATAGATGCTGCTAACTATACCAAATTTCTCTATTCAAATCATTGCCACCTTTTTAGCGATCATGCACTGTATTATTATTATTAATACCTTGTATAGTATTGTCGGGAGGTTTGAGGCTTTGCCTATTTCTAGTTGCAAACTTGCTTTCATTGTAACCATTGGGCGAAAATTACAGATCTCCCTAATACTCCTTTTGTAAGCTTCCGTTTCCAGCGCTAATCCCAAGAATAGTCAAATTCTCTGCATATAAGACAAGCTGAATGTACAGTAGAATCGAGTATATACGATGCGAATAAACACAAAAACTTAATTCGATTTCGCTAATGGTTTAAAATATCAATAAAATAAATGACGCGTACCTCAGAAAGTGAATTCTTTAATACATTCTCAATTGATGACGCTTATCATCAGTTTTCTATATCCCATTATAATAATGATGCTGCAACTGTTTACAGTGCGCTGACTGTGATATATAAATACCATTTAATTCGTGCAATTAAATAATTTAACTGGAAATCCTAATTTGTATTTAATGAAGAAAAAAATTTTTTCCGAGACATGGATTACAAGGCTGTAGTAATTTGAAGACAATGATAACTATAGAGCGAATAAGCATGACTTAAATTATTGAAATACAAGGCTTAGTTTATTGAATAGTGTGTACACTCGATTTAACAAACCTATGATTATTTTTTTTGTGCGCTGCGCTGTGTGTTTGCACACGAAATACCAGTGGCTGTAAATTATAAATAAGTCATAAATAGCTTACGATTAATGCAAAAGAATGAAAGAAATGTGGAAAGAAAATCATCATTTCTGTTGATCGCATAATTTGTTTGTCGCGACAAATTAATGACAATAAGTTATTCTAATTGCGTAAACGACAATCTAAGATAAATATTAATCTAAAGATTTATTTTATCTTTGAAACATTGTGCGCGTTTTTATGATTTCTTTGTGCTGTATGTTATAATCGTTTTGTAGGTTAGAATCAGTTTAAGTCATATTTTTTGTTAATAACAGAATTAAATAATTTTTTCTCAAACATGCCAACACAATTGCTGTCAGGTTTTTACATCATAAATAAATTATATCAATAATACATTGTGACCTTATTTATCTAAAGATTCATCAGAAAAAAAGTCTGAGCGTTTATGAATACAAAGACTTACTTTTCATTCAACTATTCTATGAGATTTACGCTAAACTCCTGCCCACAAACAGTTTTTCGAAAATCCTTCGACACTACCGGCCATAAGTCGAATATTCTGCGCACAGATTCCGAATAACATAAATAAAACTTAAATCGTATTCTTCTACTTAACTCCGTATTCAGTACAAAGTGATGCTAGTTTTCATGCACTATCACCTTTTTTAGCGATTCGGCAAAAGATTGAGAGCAGAGGCTTTAGAGGCGCATTAAAGACTTTCTTTGTTGGGGATTAAAGATTTTAAATGGTTGGTGGTATGAGGTTGTATACGCGTTAGAGGAGCTCTACGCGTACAGTACACACACACAAAAGGGCAAACGAAATATATATTTCCTAACCCTCTGTGAATGTAATTTTTTCTTCAGTTATGGTATGTCGCAAATGTGTTATATAAATTAATCATCGTCTGTTGCTCTAACACAACACGCCATTCATTGTCCGAATGGAAATCATTTTTCTATGAAACGCCTTCAGCCAATTTCAATTTTTCACTTGTCTCCGCATATGTGCGCGGATTTTCGTTTCTCGCACTGTGTATCTGTTTACGGGTTACTAGAAATCGTTAATTAGAGTTGACTGTCATTTAATCACACGAATGGTTCAAATTAGTGTTTTTATGGGTTAATAGTCATTTAACAAAATGTGGGCATAAAGTTTAATTAACGGCAACGTTTGTTGTCATTATTTGTGTTTGATTATCGCGTTAAACTCCAGTGAAGTCTAAACATTTTAAAATGTAGCTTCAAATTCAACTTAATAAACGAATGGCAATCATAATTGCATTTTTATTTTCCCATCTAATGTCTAGTTTGTTATTTCTCTCTCTTCTTGTTTTCAAATTTCAATTTTCGTGTATAGCTATGGAGTGTACACTGGAAACTGTAATTTTTCAAAGCGTCTTCTTCTTCTTCGTTCCTCACTCTCCCCTTCTCTTCGCGTTTCTTTCTCTTCCTTTTTTCTAATTTGTGCGTGGCATTCAAATTGGTATATTGTTGGAACCACTTCCTATCCCTTTTTTCGCTTTAAGACAAATTGATTAAAAGAATCGTAAGGCGGAGAAGAAAGGCGAGTAAATTTGCTAAAAATAAACTGAAAAATGAGCAACGTTTTTCTGAAATACATTTCTAACTATTATTACATTTGAAAAGCGAAAATTTTTTCGTTAAAATGAACGCACAATTGATATATTGATTATCAGATGACTGTGCGTTGTGTGCGGACAATATTAGTATAGCGATAGGGGAGGGACCGGAGGTTAACCATGCAGATATAGAACCGCTGTTTGACAAGAAGTATAACGACATTTAGTTTAGTTTGTGCATACTATTTAGTATTTGGCCCCCAAATGGCATCAATTTGCATATGTTGGTGACATGGGCTAACGCTGATTTCCACAAAGACAATCTATGCTTTCCATTCCGTTTGTTCACTCACGCTGTCAACTCTTTTCAGTTTGGGTTTTACTGTATTGTAGTAATTCTTTCTACCATCGGGTAAAATATAGCCACCAATAAAACATAGTGAACGCTCAAACTCAATGCGTTCAACAATTTTCATGTTTGTCCTCCATATTCTGAGCTATTGTTGCTCACCCCGTGGTTGAGGGATAATTAGTTCTATGGCCTATTGATGGATATCATGCATTCTCACCTTTCAACTATTGCTCTATTTGCCAGTTGGCGTATAATCGTAAGAATAAGACGTTGTCCGTCCCCACCATTTCCACAGGTGTGTTAGTATTTGCGTTGATTCCAAATGAGAGTTTGGTATGCGAATGCGTTAAGCATTTGCTCTAAAACTTTTGATCGCTTTTGTTCGATATGCCAAACGCTTGTGGTAAACGTAGAGAGTTCTGGCCAAACATTTCAACAATAAAAATTTGATGCCATATTTTACATAACCATATTTGACTAAAAATTTTTTTTTTTGCTAATTCGAAATAAAATACACTGTTTTCTCTTCACTCTGTTTACATAATCAGGTTTAGACTTTTCTTTTTAGAATTCACTATCCATTTGATTTCACTTTTTTGACAGATTCCATTGTTTGCCAGTGAAAGAATGCGATTTTGATTTTTTTTCCTTTTCGTTTACACACTAAATATGTAATTTAGGGATCAATAAAATGCAAATTTGGGGCAAACGAGAGAAATCGCTGAATACGGATGTGTTATAGTGTGAAGAAAAATTTGAGACTTTATAAGCGAGTGATTGCCGACACAATAATAGATTACTTTGAAGGCATTAATGCTTGCAAACGATTGAAAATGTTATTCATTTGCGCATAAATACTTATTTTCAGCGCTATTTAGTGCATTTGGGTTTCAATGACCAGTTGAAATGCAATACCAATGGGAGCCCTAAACCCTATCCCAATTATTCCAGTGATATACTGTATACCAAAAGTATACTATTGTGTCGGTTCACTGCTGGATAAAGTCTTTAGACTGTAACTGAAGCCGCGACTCTGTTCTTACACTCTCGCCCACGATCGGTGTCCATTCAATTGTCCGAAATTTGTTGCTAAAAGGATATTGGAAATTTGTAAATTGAGGCATTCGAATGCTATTTTTCTCTCTTTTTTTGTTCAGTTTGGGCAGTAGTACTGTATATATCTGTATGTATCGCTTGTTTCCAGATATATCGTGCGTATTCTCTATTTCTGTATAGTTTCACATCAATAATAATTGGTTGTTGCTTACAATCACAATCTCACGGGTCGTTCTGCAGCCCAAATCATTGCAAAGTTATAATCATTGCTTCGCACAATAGTTCGCATGCAACACACGCTGCAGACGTTTTTTCCAAGCGTACACTGCACTGCTTTACTTCAAACAGTGAGAGCTTTATATATACATATTTTTGCCATTTCAACTTTAAACGTAAAATGAAAGCGAAATAAGAAAGAAAAGTCTACCACTGAAAAATTGGTGACCATTTATCATACAAAATATGTTAACGTCTCAAACAGTGAGCTCGTTTTGCTGGTTTTTTTTCTTCTCTCGTTCGCTCTCTCCTTCTTCGCGCAAAATTTAGGACTTTGTAAAAATAGTATATGATTTAAAAATGAGTTCTTGGTTTTAATTAAAGTTAATAACTTTTATCTTCTGCTAGCAGTAGGACACAGACACCACACACACTTGTTTATAAAAGATGTGAGGTATAATATTATTAATGAGCGAAAAAAAAAGAAAGAAAGATATTTCCCATTTTTATTCTTGGCTCTCGTAAAGATGAAAAATAAGTTTTTGTTTGCCCTAAAACTTTTCTTCTCTTTTCATGAATTATGAATTGAAGTCAAGTAATAAATTTCGATTTCCGGCACAACTATTCGCAGTCCACATATGTTTCCCAGTGAGAGAGTGTTATATATATCGTAAGACCGTAATAGTATAAGTTTTTAAAACTATGGAAGCCTGAAACGTAATTACCAGAATTAATTTTAAAGTGGATTAGCGATTACGTCGCAGTAGAGTACTAGTGGTGGGAAGAGTGACTGTATCTCCCAAATAACTTACTGTAAAGAGTGAGATATGAAGGAAACGAGAAACACATTTGGTGTACTCATCAGCGTTCATACGTCTCTCGCGCTCTCACTCCTAATGCTGTGCCCATCGCTTATCTTTGACGACAGCTTGTGGTTTACTGTAATAGAAGGCAACTGTAAACAAATGAGACAATGGGTAACAAAAGCGAACGGAATACGAGAAAATAGAAAAATAGAGAATGTGAGTGCGCAAAAAAATCGTCCCAACATTTGCTTAACGACGAATAGGTTTTGTGAGTCGTGTAGAGAGAACAGTATATATAGAAAATGTGTGTATTTTTCTATGTGTGCTTAAAGTATCTGATGCGAGAGCTAAACAACAAAACTGATGCGTAGCGAATTCATGAATTTGTGGTTCGCTCTCTGTCGCAGCATCTGTTAGTCGTTAATCCTACGGTCATAATATACGCGGTTATAAAAAAAGAGTACTAAAAAAAGTTATTTTTTTGTGTGTCTCTAATCGGGTTTCCATATCTCGGGTTATGTGTGTGCGCGCAAACACACACACATTCACTCAGTTAGTCACTCATTCACTCTCAGCTCAGTGAATCTCGAAAATGGAAATTGATAGCCTAACTTAATATATTTGATAACTTATTCATGCTTATCGCTCGCATCCATAGTTTTTTCCTTATTGCGCACTTGTGCTCTCACATATCAATTTTTTTCACTCGTTAGTTAGTTTAAGTTGTGCACTCTCTCTGTGTTTCGCTGCCAGTATCGGGAAAGTGGAGAAATTGCATTTGTCATGCATTTCTTGATTATATCTCGCAGTCAATGCTTATTCTTTATAATTCATTCTTTATTTTTCTTATTAACCCTTAAACAACATGAAACATCTATCAAAAAATAAAACTAGCGTTCGAACAATATCTAGTTAAAGCGGTTTTTTATTATCTAAGCTAAATGGGTCACAGGTGATGATCATATCATCGTTATTAAATCATTGTGACCAATATTTAACTATCGTTAGCGTTATCCTCCGTTATCATTAACATTTTGTTTGCATAAAAATATAATTTTTTTACGTATCATAATTTTTGTTTGCTGTTGTTGTGTGTGTGGCAGTGGAGTGTATTACCGTGTGTGCAATGTTAAAAAATATAAATAATAATAATATTGTAATAATACATAAAAAAATAAGGTCAGCTACACTTCGTCTCTATGCCATCACGCACTCACTACCATCATCTTCATCATCATGTGTTGCGAAAGTAATGATATGTCTGTGCCTACCGCTTCAAAAAAAACCAGGTTCATCAACATCACTGTTCAGCTGTGCTATCGTTTTCGTTTTTTTTCTCTTATAAGTATTTTATTTTTACTGACTCTATTTCTCTTCAATCGTTTCTCTTTCACTCCTTTTGTTTAGCGAAATATTTAGATTATTTCGATATTATACGGAAAAGTTGTGCTCACAAAACTCACTCTCGCTATTATTTTGGCGTTTGTCGCCATATTATATTGCGAGCACACGCACCACCAAAAATAATACCCGATAATTTTGATCCGTTTGAAAATATTTTTAAACTGTCGGCTTTTTTCTGTTGACTGTTCTCTAGTTGAAAATAAACGATGAGCGCATTAAAACATCAATGAGACTATTTATTAGGCCATTATTATATTAGCGTTAATACTCATTTTTTTTCGGTTAACCTTCAACTTGATCTCTACTCGCATAATCATACAGTAATGAAATAAAGAATGAACGAAAGCTGTGGATCATTCTGTTCTATGAACTCTCGAACATTAAACGATACCATTGCATGATCCATTCTCATCAACACAACACAACAGCTAACAATCTCTCGAAAACCAGCTCATGTGTTGTGTGTGCGTTAATCTTGTAGAACCGAAAAATATTTTTATATTTAATAAACGCGTTTTTTTCGTATTAGTGTTTTGGCGGAGTATTCAATCCATTACTTAATATGGTTTTTAGCTTTCCTTTAGGGTTACGTGAGTTTAAACGCAATTTGTTTATTTACCCTCAGTTTTTTTCGTAGCTTAACGCGACAGAAATGATCTGATTTTTTCCTCCTGAAGTGAAGAAAAAAAAGATTTTAATTATATGTATAAGAGATTCTGTATGTATGTGTGTGACGTTATGACTAATGTCTTTACAACGCGGTTATTTTCTGTCGCGTACATTACTACACGAATGCCAAGTAATCAGAAAAGTAATTTTTCACATTACGACCAAACCAGTGATATAATGTGTGTGTATATGTTTTTACTTTCGCTTTTTTTCGGTTTTTTATTTGTCGTTTTACTTTCTTTTATTTGATAGTAAATATACTTGAGATTATGCATATATAAAGTGTTGTTTTTCTTCTATGAAACTTTTCTTCTTATTAACTGTAAATAATAATTTTATCTCGTTTTTTGGCATTACATTAAAAGCAATAAACAGCAAAACAAAAAAACGTGAATATCTATCTCTTCGCATAGGATTTCGCGTCGCATTTACAATGTTTGCATTCCTTCATTATTGTTTGTTTTTTACTTCATAAGTACAGAGTCTCTCAAACTCTTGTTACTTCACGCGTGTATTGAGGTTTTTATCTTATTGTTATTTTTCAAATATTTTTATTTTATTTCATTTTTTGTATTTTTTGTTTCTTCTTCTTATTCTGTTTGGCATTTGGAATTCAAAAAACAACTCCGCATTTCCTCAAGAGTTGTTCCGTTGCAGCGAACAATCTCTTCATTTAATATGATAATCAAACATAATTGCCGTTGAGTTTTAATGGTCTGAGCCATAATTAATCAGTTTAGAAGATAATGATGACATTTCACTGATGCATTTATCATTGAGCTTTAAAAAAAACTCTGGCGCTAATCTTAGCCCAAAACTAATGATAGCGAACGACGCTTTCGTTTTTTAATAAGGGGTAACGACGACCGAAAAAAAAGAATTGAGTTTTTTTCCTGGTTATACAGTACAACAACTGCCATGATATGTGATAATACAATATCGAAAGTAATAAAAGTCACTCTCTTTTCAACTGTTTATAGATAGATAGACATAATTTATAGTGATTTGCAGTGAAAAGACTCGCACAGCACAACAGCGCAGAGGAATTTCATCCAAACCAAAGCGCGATAAGAGAAAAGAAAGTTTTATTTTTATTTTTTTTATATATATATATATTTTATACTTTTATGCTATTGTTTAGCCATAAAAAAGTAATTTCTTGTTTGGCGAAATAAAAGTTCACGCATTTATAAACCCCCAGCACGTGTATGTCGTACTTAATAAAAAATAAAGTTTTAAATGTAATTTTGGTTTAGAAGATTAAGCGTAATGTTTTTAAATGCCAACGCTTTTAAAACCGAAGCAGAAAAGGAAATTGAAAATTTAAGACTAACGCATTCGCTTTTAATGACAAAACCGAACAATAGGTATAATAGAAAAAAAAGAGAAGTGTACATCAGAAAAAAAACATAAATTTTTACAATTGGAAATAAGAACCACAGGAGGTTAGATAAGGTTACATTGTTTTTGAGGATTAACATTCAAGCATTCACCATACGGTCGATTCCAACAAATTATTACTCTCACTCGCTATAAGCTTCAACGATTTTCAATATAACTTACCTGAAACACTATTATAACTTATCCACAAATAATTTTGTTCGAAGCAATTCTTTCTTTTTTCAGTCTCTCTCTCTCTCTCTCTCTCTCTCTCTCCACACACACACAGGCCCACATGAAAAAAGCATAGACGGGCGACGATTTGTCTTTTAGCCCTGCCTCTCAATTCTTGTGTGCCATCGCATACCTTTTCGTTTTGGTAAAGATATAGGTGGGGAGGCATAGAGGCATACATGCATGCAATGCATACTCGCAGCCAACAAACATATCAACAGTATTCTCAATGCATTTTGGTTTATCGGTTTAATATGCACTTGGATTCGAGACTAGCAAACTAGTTCTTATTATCAGCAACAGATTATATTTTTTGTTGTTATATAACGTTTATATACGGTGTACTGCTTTATGCTTTTTACATATTATTTTCGAGAGTGTTTTGTAAGATAACCGCGATATGCTTTTATATAATATTTTTGTTGCCATTGCTCTTTACATGGAAAATAATATCAGTAAATGTGACAAAATTTTATGCGCGATAAAATCAGTGAAACTTTTATCTGTGTAACCGAAACCAGTAAAATGTGTGTTTAATTCAATACAAAAGACGATATATTTCTTCTTCTTTTTTCCGTGAAGTAAGAAGAAGAGTGAGAGATAGGAGTGAAAAATAAAAAGTAAAATATACTGGCCATGAAATGATTTTTAAAACATAATCTGTCTTCAGTTTTTTTTCCAAGATATGCGATGCGATGAAAAATATCTATAGCGCTCACAATTAATTGTAATTAAGTGCATGCACTCGAGAGCACACACACACACTTTCTGATAACACACATTAAATTGGGAAGCGTTAAGACAATATCTCAAAACACTAGAGAGAAAGAAAGAAACGAAAAAGAAAAAATTATAATCTACTGTTTAGATAATTTTTTTCTGTCCGGTTTTTCCACTAAATTTTATTAAATTATCATTTAAAAAAAAGTCCCGTACATTTTTTTAGATTTAATGTACATTTTTCTGGCGAAGAATTTAATTGCGCAAAAATAATCATTATATTGTTTTTCGTAAATAAAGATACATACTTTTACGAAAGAAGATGTACTTATTTTTCTTCTTTAAAAACGCATTTAGTTTGTGTGGCAAACGTGTACCTGATATCTGGAGACACGTTTATATTTCGCTTAAAACCATGTTTTTTTGCGAGTCCGCATAGTTTTTAATGCGTCGTTTCTTTATAAGCTTCTTGTATTTATTTCATGCCAATCATAAAATTCCTTTTCAGTGCTACACAATCTCACGCTTGGGGCCATTTAATACTTATTGGATAATATTTCCCTTTTTTTGAGAAAATTTTTTCTTCTTCTGTTGCTCGCAAACGTCAAACCACTTAATTGTTTATTTATTTATTTTTGGTTTCGACTATAAACACAATATTCGCTCTCGAAAAATATTTGGTCAACGATTTTCATTTCATGTATCGTTTTCTGTCTGTGATGTCAAATGTGGAATAATTTTTCTATTTTGGCGAACCATTTGGTTTGCATCCACAACTGGCTCTCTCTGTTTGATCAGTTGGGGGTATAAGAGAAGCTGACGACCGAACCTTTAACCAAACATTTAAGCGTTGAAAATAAATGTTTGGCGCAAACTGTAGCGCATTGTAGTTTAACCTTCGAGTTTCGAAACTTTTTTCTCTCTCACTCACATTGAGCTCAATTTTTTTACTTCTTTTTAAAGTCTTTCTTGTCATCCATCGTTTGCTACAATTACGTTAACTCCCTTTTCGTGAAATTGCATTCACATTGGAAATTGGTCTGTGAAATAAAAAAATTACTAAATACCAAATGCTGTACAGTTTTTACAGATTGATATTATGATCAATAAAATGTTATTTCTTGTTTTTTGTTTTACCATATATTTTTGTTTTGTTTATAATAATTTTTCATTTTCTTTTTATCATTGAAAGACAGAAAAGAGGTCTTAATTGCAGGCATTAAAAAAGTACTGCTGCAGTGGTCACGAAATCATTTTATTTTACATTTTTATGGGATGGGCATTCATTTTTAACTTTTTTTATTCCGAAATGTGTGTACTCTTCGCTAATCGATAATATATGCAATGATTATCTACAAAGATTCAGATAAAACAAACGATAGAGAAAGAGAGCCTCTAAAAGGAAAAAAATAATAAAGATTAAAATTACTTATTAGTGGTACACACACATACTGAGAGACACAGCAGAAAAAAATTATATGACATCCTTTCAGCAGATTATTTATTTAATTTCTTTTTATTTTCCATTGCACAGCATTTAAAGCATAACCTTATCATTAGATTATAAATTTTCTGTCGGGAAATATTTTCGTTTTTTTTTCGTTTATAAATTAACATACCATTTAAATCGATACCACGATTGTGGAATTAAGAGCGTCTTTAGCGCAGTACAGTATAATAACATAAAATCACATTTAATAACAATGTCAGATCTCTCACCAAAACATCTATCCATACAGTTTTGGATGCATTGTATGCTAAAACTCGAAACACCGTTTTTGTTTATTGTCACGTTTGGGCCTTGCATTGCCAGTTATGAATTTATGTGTAGTATCACGCGCTATATCCCAGTTACGATTTAATTTCCGGTCAATGCTATCCAACTATTGTTTATTAATTAACTAAACGAATCATGATATTTATTAAAGCAGGTGTTCTTTAATTTATTATCTCAAAAAAATATGTTTTGTGTTTTTTGGCGTTGTTTTAATGGCAAGCACACAAACAAAAAAAACGAATGATAGGGAAAAATTCTTTTACATCCAATTTTGTTTCTCCCTCTCTGTGTGCGCGTAAGAATCCTTTCCACCGGCAGTGACATTAGCAATCAATTTGGAACGCAATCTCGTTTAGATAGTTTAAGAAGAGAAAAAACTTAAAATTATATGCGCTCACGTAGTAATGGTCGATAATGCTAAGCCAGGTATAGCAGCAAAAAAAATAAAATAAATAAATAAGTATATAATATGCCGTCAGCGATACCCAAAGAGCCCACACAAAACAAGGTTAATCAAACAAATGCAACGCTAACGTATAACGTGCATCGGAGAGAAACGAGACCGCAACCACTCTTATAAGTTAAGAGTCATTACAATTTTAGTGTTGTTTTTTTGGTGATAGCTTTTTAAACAGAAGGGTATACGTATAGAGAGAATGGAGAGAAAGGGGGAAAGAATTTGTGTTGGCTTTTACCACTTAAATTCGTTTTTTTTGGTCCTTACCGTATTCGATACCCATTCGAATCCATAAGGTTATTTCCCTCCGTTTTCAGTCTACTTTTTTGTCTCTACTGAATTACGAATAAATTTTTGATTATCTTATGAATTTTTTGTGTTGCATTTCTGATCTTTTGCATCAAATAAAAATTCGTCTTCTGTTCATTAATGTTTGATTAATGGTTTCTTTTTAAAAAAAATTGTGTTTGATGTTTGGAAAATGTTTCAAAAAATATAATAAGCATTTTTAAAAAGGATAGGCAACGAGATGATGGTGTGTATAATAATAAAAAAAAATATTGGTCGTTATATGAAATATTCGTGAGATTTACTCACAGGCGAGCTTTTTTGTTGAGCTGCCTTAACAACAACCACTTCTTTTCTGGTTTGGCTTTCTTTGAGTTCATTTATTAGCTGGAAAAAAGTTAACGAAAGTGAAATTTTAGCAATTTATAGCTGGAAGCGACGTATATGCAGATTAACGATATTGAGAGAGAGCTCACTACAGATACACTACTAAAATACTTGTTATGCTCTTCTCTCGCCCCGATATATATATATATATATATAAACTTATAATAATAATCATAAACTTTAATTTACAATACACACAATGAGCAGTGTTTGCCTGCAAAATGGTTTTTGGTTTGCGCTTTAAGGCACATTTTGTTGAAATTGTCAATTATTAATCATTTCTTTATATATTGAAATAAGAAACCTTATCGCATAAAATAGTGTATTGATAAAAATACGACTTCTTGTTAGGTATAGTTTGCGTACCGTTCAGACTCTGGTTGATCGCATTTTCGCTCTTTCATTAACACCATTTTCAAGGGCTGGGAATCAAATATCTATATAATAATTGTGGCATCATTTATCAAAGATCAGCCCACATATTGTAACGAAGTTGTTATTTATTTATGTCATCAATCGATAAATAAGTATTAGAATTAGTAGTTGTTAAAGAAAAAAAATTCGTTACCATTACCACTGCCACTGCTGCTATAAAACGAAAAAAATAAAATTATACTTTCAAACAAAATGATTTAATAGGTTTTAAGTTTAAAAATTAGTTTATCTCTTCGTATAATATCGAGCGGCAGTGCATTTGAGAGATAATACTCTTATCGCGTACGCAATTATAATTATAATAAATAAATCAAAATTTGACTCGAGTTGTTTGATAGCGATTATTATTATTGTTGTTGCTGTTTCCATACAATTTACTGGCAAAAGAATTTTTATACTGTATATCCTTTTTGGGACAAAAATAAAGTATTAAAAATAGATATGCTCGCACACACACCACACACACAAAAAAACTGTGAGCTAAAAATTGTTGCGTCTTCTCTACCCTATTATCTCCAAGAAATATGTGTGCACTAAAAGTTATACAACTATTTTAGAAATGTTTGTAGGCATAAAAATTGGGTATAACTAGTTTGACGATGACATGTGTGCGAGAGTAAGATGTATTTCGTCCACTTAAGTGTTATTTGTGAGAGCGTTAGCGGCAGCGATCCAAACATATTTCGAGTCTAGTTTTTTTTGCTTTCTTCGTCTTCTGTACGGTTATGGCTTCTGGTTCTATGCGCTCGTTGGTGCCACATATACTCATTATCTCGTTGTTGTATTGCATTTACTTTTCGCATCACAGGGACGAGCAATTTAGTAATTTGCCTTTCCTTTTCGTTTCCTTTGGCACAGCCATTCCCTACGAGTTTTCGCTTTCGCTTTTAAGCTCTCTGTGTATACTCGAGACGTTTCATTGAAAATAACCATCGCCTGTGCGTTCTCTGCGATGCGTTTCTTTCTGCGAAAAATAGTTTACGCTCAATGACTGAGACAAAATATGCTCAATGAGTGGATATATGCTTGCTTTTGAAATGATACTCTACAATCTAATTATGATATTTTCGCTTTCAAATCGCACACTAATGCGTGTACGCGATTTAAAATCCTCTGGTTTTATATTTCCTCGTTTCCCCGAAAAATAAATGCTATACTGGATGAGTGGATAATCACCATCAGTAGTTTGTAGCCGTGTTTTTTTGTTTTCTGGCGATAGTAAGTTGTAAAAGTTGTGAATGCAGTAATAGAATTAGTATACAGTGTTACTGTGTTATAGCGATATCGCGCGTTACGAGTGTTGTTAGTCTTTACCAGTTGTTTCCTTCGTATCGAATTACTTGGCAAATGTTGTGCGAATTTGTTTGCGACCAAATTGCGCGTACGCTTAACTGAAAACGTATCGTTTACGTATACCGTGTGTATTCGGGTGTTTTTAGATTTTTGGTGTGTGGGGTATATATCATCGTATCATATTTTTCGGGTGCTATCGCTATCTATGCCCTCAATATTTCTATAGTTAACAACACAATTCGGGGCTCAAATTAGACAATTAGAGAGGCGTGCGATAAGAAGGAGGCCATCATCAGAGCCTACTCTATTGCTATTTTGCTTTGTCGAGAAAAAGTACGATAATTGCTTTCGAGTTAGTTTTGTGTACGCTTTTGTGCGTTACTTTTACGGACCATAATATTAGTTATATACACACACAAAATCCAGAGTATGTTGAATTTAACTCTAAAGGTATTTAGCGGCGTAACTATATTTTTATGAGCGTATAAATATTACCTAAAACTAGGATACATGCGATCGAATAAATTGCAGCACTTTTAATAAACAAACACAACCCAGCGTTTTACGGATTAAAAATTGTTTGGCTCTGTTAGCGGGAGGCGGAGTAGGTTTTCATCTGCGGCGGTCTCGCTGTTGGCTATTAAATTTTGACGATTATG
The DNA here is from genome assembly GCA_034700185.1 of Phthiracarus laevigatus. NCBI lineage: Eukaryota > Metazoa > Arthropoda > Arachnida > Sarcoptiformes > Phthiracaridae > Phthiracarus > Phthiracarus laevigatus. The sequence goes on along the minus strand of JAQIXJ010000028.1, from coordinate 32,723 downwards.
GAAACATACTCTTTTTTTATAATGACTTATAAACATAATTCCATGTACAGTGAAACCTGCTTTAATGTCATATTATCCAGTCACTCGTTTTTTCCCCATCCATTATGAATATCAACGAAAATATATATACATTACAATTTTATCTAATACTTTCTACTAAATAAAATTTGTTGTTTTTTTTATTTATTTTTTTCGGAACAGCAACAAAAAAACAGGTTGTGTTTGCGCACCAATTTAGTTAAAATTTAATTAAAATAAAACGAGCGGATCGTAATAAATTTTATAATTGGTTTGTGACAAGTTTGCTGGTGTTTTATATCGGTTTGACTGTATATTTCCATATTACGTATACATACACCTCTTGATTGAATTGCTAACAAGACTTACTAGCCCTACAGTTCGCTTTTTCTTCGTTATCTTTACTCTCCCTTATATTCATTGGACTATTATACTAGAAGAAAATGAAGTTTGTTATCCCTCCGACTCGTATCCCCTCTCATCAATTCTTTGTATGGAGAAGAGTGCTAGTATTGAAAGGCATTGATGCTGTTATCAGTTTTAGTAACTATCCTTAACTATCATAGTATAATAATTCGACAGCCATAGCTATTTGTAGTCATTAGTTTTTTAGGCTTATTTTTGCTATGAGACTGCTTTAGGCCTCAATTTAATGCGAATGCTAATACGCGCTGCGACCCAATACTAGATACTATAGCATCGAAAATGGTATATACCTGTATGTATACCTGTATATGCCCTGTATATATATATATATATATAACAAACACAACAAGTATTAGTTTTTAACTAAAACGTTAAGTAACAAGTTTGGGATTGAAGGAGAAGAAGGCCTCCACCTAAAGATTCTTGTAACTAACCTTACGTTTCTCGTTCATTATGATTATCTGCCAGTGCTATGGTTGTAGCGCAATGCTAATCGCTTAAACAAACCAGTCTTACTGAGAGTAAAACAAAATAATAATAATAATAAGTCTTATACGAAGGATAGCAGCAAATAATAAAGAGGATCTTTGACTTTGTTTTTTCACATCTAAAACAATAATCGCATGACTGGTAGACAGGCGTTTGCCTCTATTGTAATATCATTTATCTTAAGGTTTATTTTAGCTTATTTTTAGCCTGTTTTTTTCGTAATTTGTTTCGGCTCTCAAAAAATCAACACATTTTTCTTCTTTTAAAGTTTTCGCTGTTGAATCGGTTGCGTAATATTTAATTTAACAAAGAAAAAGATTGTGTATACGCGTTAACGTTATTTCATTAGACGGTTATAAGCTTACGGGTTAGCGGAGCTTTAATAAACAGCAGAGTTTACTTCTAATCATACTTTGTTGATACGCGATGTTATGATGTTGTGATGGTGTGGGAAATGGTTTTTTGAGAAAATTTTTCGCTACATTTTACAATTTTAAACCGTATAACGTGTACGCATTGAATAGAAGGAGAAAAAAAACTGAAATAGTAATGCATTGTACATTGTATTGCCTGGTTTTGCATTGTATTCAACCATTGCTCGCAAATGGCTATCATCGCAACATGCGGTCCGCAATAACCTTGGAATCAGGAGTGGAGACCAAACGTTTTTCTTTTACGAGCGAAGAGTCAGTGGTATTTTTAACCGATACACTCTTCCAAACACTAGATTTGTTTCTACTACTTTGCGCTGTCATGTCCGACATATGGCAATCGACCAAAAATTACTTTATTTCGCTCGTTCTATCAAATTTTTTGTGTTGCGTTCAACTGTTCAACAAAGAGTAATGTTCGCCACAAGAAAAGCGGAAAAAATTATTTTATTATTTGCGAAGGAATTCGAGACCACATTTTTTCGTTTTGATTTTTTTCTCATCATTTTTCTGTAATTTTTTTATTGTATTTAAAAATCATTCTTTCGGAAGTATTTTGTTTAAGAAATTACTCTTATACAACAGTATATATTTGATGTTTTTGTACGGTAAATACATCATACGCTGGACATGACAATGAGGGGCACAAAACGCATTAGACATAAACCACAGAATACACTGATCGTTAGTATCTGTTGGGAGGCATGACATGATCTGTTGAGGACGTCCGACATATGAGGGGCACCGCAAGAATCAATCCTTATTGTAAGGCTAGCAATATCTTGGTTCTCAAAAGAAAAGAAAAGAAAAATAATACCACAGAAAATGTGTATTTGAATGTTATTCGAAGAGAAGCGGATAGCAATGATTGTGCGGTGGGTTTTTTGGTTCTCTTTTCACAAAATATCAGTTCTAGCAGAGTAGCTTTCAATAATCGCCGTAATATATTCTTGTCTGTTGAGTAGAAGAAGAAAAAAAATATCAAAATGAACCGTAAAAGCAGCAAAAAAAGTAGTTTGTATTGAAAATAGCACCGAAAACAAAACCAACGGGAGAGCAGTTTTTAGGCTGAATTATATTGTTGTTATGTATTATTTGACAAAACAATGTACACTGTATGTACATTATGTATATAAATACATTCAATGGCAAATATAGCTATTTTTTAGACAAATAGTGCGTTGAACTCGTAATTGCTGTGCGATATATTTGATTGAGACCATCCATGTATGAGAACTCTATGGATCTGTGACTCTTACTGTATTTTTTTGAGTGTGTGTACTGTTGTTGTTGTAACTTACCTTTTATCTCATGATGTGATTCATGCCACAAAAACATAGCGGAACTAAGATTTTTTTTCTCGCTTTGTTTTGCTTATTTTTTTGAGAAAAAATAAAAATATCGTAAAGCACTATGAAAATTGATGAGATAACAACTAAATAAATAAGGAGACAATACTATCTTAAAAAAGTGTTGTGTATGTGTGCGAAAAATATATACTTCTTTGACATTAGAATACAATAATCTTGTTTTTCGTCATCAGCAGGTTTTTTGTTGATGTGGTCGACGAAGCTATAGTTTTTATATTCTCTATACATCGCTTATACCGTATATAGCTATTTTAATTTTAATCTAAATTAGTCGACAAAATCATAATAATAAATAATATAAACATGAAATGCATGTTATTTTCATCGTTTCAACATCATATAAAAAGCGGATAATTATTTGTTTCTTTCCAGCAAAAAAAAAGCAGTCTAACATTTTTATTTATATCAGTAAAATACATCAGCAAACCATGGAATGACCGGATTTTTGTGGCTTCGGGTTATAATTTTGCTAAACAGCTATACGTATAATGCATATATACCGGTGCATACGCATCTAATGCACAACGTTTATACTGTATATATGCTTTTTTAAGTGATGGCACAACTTTTTCTGGCGATGATACACCACTTCTTAATGTTGTGCTGGCTTTGTGTGTGTGTGTGTGTGTGTGAGTGAGTGAGTGTGAGAGAGAGAGAGAGAGAGAGAGAGAGAGAGAGAGAGAGAGAGAGAGAGAGATGTTGAATAAAAGTTAACTTTATTCACTTTACTTCCAACACTCGTACAGCACTTACAACTCATGTACTTTTTTCTTAATTCATGTGCGCCGCATATAATTTAAGTTTTTAAAACGAAATGTGTCGACCCCTCATTAAAGCCACTTAAAATCTGGTTAGAGTTCATGAAATATCTATTTCCCAGCCAATCCATTTTGGGAGGATATTCGTTTGAGATTTTTTGTTAGGATAGTGAACGGAGAGAAAGAAACTTAAGATAATGGTGAACAAAAATTTGCTCGCCATTTACTGGTTATTTTATATTATATTGTATTATATTTATTTCTTGTTTTGTACGGAACCGTATTATTTATAATGAAATAAAATGAAAAAAAAATCTCTGTATAAAGTATTAATACATTATTTTTTAACGACACTAGTATTTATGTTGTTTATTTAAATTGTTTTTTATGTGCGCGCGAAACAAACAAAAAACAAAATCATTATTTCTTTAACGTTTGGGTCGTTAATAATTAACGGGTTTGGTTGTAACGAATAGATATCGCATATCCCTCCCAGAAGCCCACCGCTAGTTTGTACGCCTACACCCCAATTCGTAGCGTTGTTCCCGCTCTGACTGAGGGGTCGAGTACTAAATTTTCTTTGATCGCAAAAATCTTGATATATTCGCCTTTTTTACTCTTGTTTCGCTGGTATACCAGTACACCTGTGGTACAGTTTTTCTTTTCTTTTCTTCATTCGCATCGCATTTCATCACTGATATTCAGCAATGTATTGAATTGAATAGAATATTAGAGCCCGTTCTCGTTATAACAATTACCACCCACATCACCATAACCATCACATCACACCCCACACCCCCATCAATAGTGCGCTATTAATACCCCTAACGAATACTTTTAAAAGTCTAAAGACATGCTGAGCGCTTTTAACACATTTGCGTTTCACCAAAATAATAATATCTAACGTCTATTTGGTATTCCTCTTTGGTTTATGATGTTTACTACCTTTCCTTCAAAAACTTATATCTCCGAGAGTTGTTCGTCCTTAAGGGATTTTAGACTATGATGATCATCATTATAAAGCTTTGCGGTGATGGCAGTGGTTATTGCGATGAGTTCTTCACGTTATAAAACCGAATATTATAATAACAATTTTTGGTGCATTTTCTACTTAACCCCTAATAATAGCCCTTGGAATTGTGTGTACAGTTTTCGGAGGGTTTTTCGAAATTTTTATGACATTCCACTTTACCTTAAATTTACTTTCAAGAAAATATGAGATTACGTATACGCTTACTCAAAAATATTCAATTATGATTTTTATTTATTTATTTTTTTTTCGCTTAAATCTGAATAAATTAGTTTAAACAAGTTTTCTTTTAAGTCTTCTTCGTATTATTATTATTAGTTTTGTTTTTGTTGTTTCATGATTTGATTAATCTGAGATTTGAGTGAGAAATAAATTAATATTTAACATTTTCAAATTTATTGCTGGCTTATTATCCTTGAAATTTATTTTACGCGTAAGCGAATTGTTTTATTTCTTATTCGCTTGTTTTTATTTATTTATTTATTTTTTGTTATTTCGCCTCAACTTCAAGGAAGAAATTATTACTTGATTTCTATTTTTATAATAGACTTTAATATTTATGTAATTTCCTTAAGAAAAAATAATATCTATGTGTGTGTATATATTTTAATAAAACTACGTTTGACACTTGAAAATTATTACGCTTTCGCCAAACTTCAAACAGAAGTGTGAACTTTATGCCAAAACACTTAGCAATGGTTGAGCTGTTTAATGCGTTTCCTTAGATGATTGAGTGGCAGTATTTGGTGATGAGTGCCTTATGCAAGACAGCGAACGATCGCGCATTTACTTATACTTATATTTTTGTTTCGTAGTCACCTTTTAAGGGTATTTTTTTCACTGGTTGAACTTATTCACGGTTTGCTGTGATTGCGTGCCATAATTAGCGCCGTATAATATATTTGCGATGAGCTTTTTTTCATTTTGGTGAGAGAAGTTTTCTGTTGAATATATTTGGTTATAATGTTTATCATTAGTGGTATGCGAAGAGGTCATCGTTAACGAGATATTCGCCAAACCATTTAATGACGATTGAGGCGAAATATGCTATTCTATTGCTTAATGATAATAAAAAATACACCGTTTAAACGTCAAAAAACGTTTTATATCTGCCCAGATATCTGAAAAGTACCAATTTATTAACGGATCTGTTCTTGCAGTTAAGAATGAAAAAAGGAAGGAATATCTCGTTATATTCTAATAAAAAATAAATTTATTAAAAAATATAATTCAAGAGTAGCAAAAAATGCATGTAAAATTATCGTTTTCTTTTAATGTGGTACAGGATTATCAATAATGATTATCAAATGTCGAGAATAAAATTATTTATTTTTTTACGCTCTCTAAAGAGAAATAAACCAGTTTTTGATTATTAAAGGGATCTCTCTCTCTCTCTTCGCTCGCACTTCGTCTTTCGTTTCTGTTAATGCAAAATCGTTTTTTGGGAATCATTGAAATCGGGAATTGAATTATTGAAAGATTGCATTTTTCATTTTCGTGAATCGTACGTTTACGTGTCCGCTCTCTTACAAATTTTCTTAGACATTATTTAGCGTAACTGTATAATTACGCTTAAACAGTGTTAGATAATAAAAACGAAAGTTATTAGCTCTGCGAAAACATTATGTAAGAAAAGACTTTTAAATATAACGCGTATAGAAATAAATTATCGCTAATAAGTATCTGTTATATGTCTATTTAGTTCATTACAATTTTTGTTTCGGAGTTTAATTGATTATATTTTGTGCCTCGAATTTTTTATCCTTTAAAATTTATGTGCGAATGTTTTTTCTTCTCATCTGATTCTTATCATTTTTTTCTACTATTTAACCAAACGAAGACTAATGTTTGCTTTAAACATATTGAATTAGTTTCTATTACAACACTCGAAGGTATTATAGGGGAAAATTTTTGTTGTGTGTGTGATATTTAACGACTTCTTACGTTATGCCTGCACTCAGTAATCATATTAAATGGTACACACAATAATTTTTGGTTAAGTATCCGCTCATTAGGAAATTCGGACAGAAAGACAATTAGGGTCCAGAACGAGCTTATGGCTCGCTTTTCCTAGAAATACCATAAAAACCAATATCCCGTAGTGTTTTCCTAAAAGCACACGTTGAAAGCGCAATAATTATTTAACGCACACATGACATCCTCAGATCCCAATGACACAAACATTTAGAGATAGAGAATTCAGGAAACATTTTATTGACATACTATATGACTGCTATAAGTTTTAGCAGAAGAAGAACGCGAAGTAAAGTGTATAAAAGGTAGAGCGAGAGAGCGAGCATGAGAGAGACTAATTCTAATTACAACACATACGCTGCACCATAAGGTATTTAATGTATTCCGCAGAAAAAAGCATTTAAATTCTATATCTCAAAGTTAATGATGATAAAGATTCGCCCCAGAGTGACATTTCACCATTTTTTTTTATTTTTTGCTCATTTCCTCGTATGCATACTTGAGGTGGAGAGTCAACTTGATATCATAGTATATCTTATTTGATAAAAATGGCTAACAATAATGGCATCCGACGCTTAAAAACCTCTTAACTTGTTTGTTTAGCTAACTATTAACGTTTGCGCGATAACTTTCATGGCTTTATTTTCATACTACATTAAAAATAATTTTAGCTCACTATGACTGGGTCTAAATCCGGCTTAGGATTTGTCAGGTTTTTTAAATGTTTATTTCCTCCTCTACTCTTAATCTGTGTTTCATGAATCATTCGATGCAAATAGACTTCTTAAAGAAGGGATAATAAACTGTTTGGTAGTTTCTTCGTGTGTTTATATTTATTTGAGTACATTGCGATTACATAATGTTATTACTATTATTTTTAGTATCGAATTTAGTTTAAACGCTTAATGTTTTACTTATAAAATATAAACACTGAGTCTGTTTTTAGCTCTTATTTATATTCTTTGTGTATAGAGCTATTTTGCATTGCTAAGTATAGACGCGTTAATTTTAAATAACGTAAAATAATTTTGCCGATAAAATGTAATTTACAGACAAAAGAATAATTTTTAATTATAAATTTTGATGATACACCGTATAGATAGTGTTAACATTCTAATTAGCGCATAAAACAGTGGTGAGTTATTTCCAGAAAGAGAGTATATTACATTAACCTCTTCCATCACCACATCGGCATTGCCAAAACGTATCTACTCTAATAAATTACCCGAAAAAAGGTGGAGGGGAAAGAAATTGAGAGTAGGGTTTTAAAAAGATAATACGTTTACCTCACAAGTGCATCGGTTTAACTTACATAATAAGCCTTATTAGGAATTAGACAGAGTTGCACAATAGGAGGATTGAAATGTGCGCTCGAATTGCATGCTCGCGTTATTAAGCGATGATTTCGCTGCGATATTATATTATAAGTTTTTAAAAAAGTTTTTAGAGCTCATTTTTCTTCTCTATTATACTTGCATTTCGGATCTGCCTCTTTGTGCAAATGCCGACCAGTTTTATAGTTTGTATATATTAACCTTAAGGCAAACTCGATGATGTACTGCCGCTTATATTAAGCACTCGATGATGCGCTGATGATGAGTGGTTCATGTGTTTATATTCGTTAACGAACCTAAACCAGAAGAATATTAGAGAGAAGAGAGAGGGAGAGAGAGACTCGATGAACACAAAATATTTAATATAATAATATATGACTTACACAAAAAACTGCTCGTGATATTAAATAATTACAGCCCTTTTTCTGATATATTAAAACAAGAAAAAGTTTGACTAATTAGTCACTGAAAACAATATTTAAGCTAATTTATTAAAATAATTTGAGATAATTATGCGCGCGTTTTGTTTTATTTTTGCGATTTTATATTTTATAAATTGGACACAAGTAAAGAAAGCAACAAAAATCTTCCACTGAAGATGTTATCGTATTCTTCGTAGTCTCTCTCTCTCTCTCTCTCTCTCTCTCTCTCTCTCTCCTCTCGTTAGAAATGATCATTTATTTCATCTGTTTCTCTTCTTCTTTAAAGAAAAATAATTCTTTATTTTTTTATTTCTTCTCGATTTTTTTCTGTTAGGATTTATTATTATTTCCAGTAATGGTTTAAAAGTGATGCTATTTTTCGAGCGCTAAGAAATATTATACGATATTATAACCCCCACGAAAATTGCAGAGTTTGTGTGAGTGCGCGCCGTAAATCGTGGTTAGATAACCTCCCGGCAGTTTAAATAAAGTTAAATGCGTTTCGACTATTTTGCTCATGACATGCTTATCTCTCTTTCTCTCGTAGCCATTCGATGGTTATTCCCCCCTTTGCTGTTTTTAACTTAAATCTTCCACTCTGTGTTCGGAGAACTATTAAACAAGAATGATGAACACATATACTTAAAGAGCTCAGTTTGTGTTTTGTATTTTTATTTTATAATCAAAAAATTGTCATTTTTAAGATTCCTGAGCATTCATTTGCATATTTTATCGCACACAGACACACACGCATTGTCAAATTCATACGCAAAATAGCAAACTGTGCTAAATTGTAAATAGAAAATGAGAGTTGAGAAAGAGAAAGAGCGAGAGAGCAGTTAAAAATGGAAAAATAGTTTTTATAGTTTAACTTCTCATTTTTAAACAATAATTTTCTTCATTCTTCTTTTCCAAGTCAAAACTATTCGGTGAACAACGCAACTATTTCTTTCTCTCTCTCTCTATTTCTTATGATTTTCAAGGTTAGCGCGAAGAGAATAGCATTGTTTGTTAAATTTGTTATTCGATGCGTTTTGGTTTGTGACTCTCAGAGACAGGTTATGTAAGTAATCGAGAGAAATATTTTATTTATAATGTAAGGAAAAAAGTTCTTAGATAAAAACTGAACAAAAAGTAACGATTGAATGAATGAGAATTACAGTATAACACCGGTGTTTTCACTTTCATCGAATTATTTTAACGAAAATGAACGCTTCAGAAATGAAAATGAATTTATTTATTAAACTACCATTAAAAATACGGCGCAAACAATAAACTAAAAATACGAATGAAGACGTATTGTTTTAGACAATTAACAGAAATAGGATTGTATGCATGAGAACAGTATGCGTGTTGTACACAGTGTATGGTTCGGTGTCGTCAGTATTGCGCGATATCTCATCTTTAAGTCTCGCTTCGGTCGTTTCCCGAAAGAAAAACTTTTTCTAAAATCTACGGTCGGATGAGTTGGCAAATGATTTTCTTAATATTGTTCGCATATTCCGAAACTCTTCGTGTTTATGGTATTTTGGTTAACTGCTAAACACATCTCTTCACGGATCACACGTACCGACACATGCTTTTCTCTCCACTGGGAGAATACAGTGTGACTGTGCTGTGAGACAGAGAGTTGAGAAAACGAAAAAATTAGCCAAAACTTTAAAGCGCTTTGTAAGAGTGACAGAAAACTATGCGATATATGTGTACGTACAACAGCAGAGGATAACAAAACTATGCCAAGAATTAGTTGTTTCAGAGTTGTTAGTGAATCAGATGAGAATTATCTGTGATTTTGTGGCTTTATATATGTATTTTCTTGTAGATATGGGTGAAAATGGGTAAAATGTGGTCAACACGATTGAGAAAAAATAATAATTTAAATTTTTTAATAGAAATATTTGCCATATATCTTTTATAAATATATCTTTAAGTTTGCAATTTATGGCACAAAATTAGCAATTTTAATCCATTCGAGTTACTCATTACACTTATATTTTGCATTTTGCCATAATTCATAGACGAGGAAAAAATAAAACAGGAAAAAGTACGGCAACAAAAAATGAATTTCTCTGCGAAAGAAAATTAATTTTTTTCGCTTTTTTTGCTTGAAAACTAAGAGACAAAAACAAATAACACCCGATAATAAAATATTATTTAGGGTTATATCGACCGCACTACGCATACTAAATGCTTTCAAATGAATTTCTTTCTTTCTCTCTATGCTAAGATTATTATTATTATTATTAAAAAATCATCATCATTTTTGTGCCAAAACGATAAATATCGCAGCCGCTCGGTATTTATTCATTTAAATTGTCATACTTACGCAAATATTATTTCGCGAATTTGAACTTTAATTAAACTTAAAGGATACATCAGTCAATTACATTTTCGTGAAATATGATGCCCGCGTAAGGATTAACAGTAAAGGTATACCCAGAATGAAAAATAAATAAATAAGTCAATGGTTGAAGTTTGAGAAGCTATTGGTAGAAAGAGATTGGCTATTATACTGAAAAACTGATGGTTCTTTTTATATTTTTTATGGTATATGACCGGCAATAAGCAATATCATTATGGATATTGTAGACATAATACATTCAGTTTATATAACTTATTCTTTCAATCGCCAAAGTTCATCACAAATGCGCATTTTGTAGTGTTTCTTGTCGTTTCAAACTACTACTCTATACAGTACAGTATATATCGCTATTTCGTTACATTAACTTCTCGCTACAAAATCTCAATTTGTAAATCAATTTTTTGAAATTTTTTTCTTTAAAATTTTTGAAATTTTAGAATTGATTTCGCTCTCACTGATTATATAATCGTATAATTTTATTTTAAGCTTAAATTTAATTGTTTATTTTGTTTTAAATTTGCTTTACTATCGGGTATACTTTTAAAAACTAACCACTGCTGGTCTGGAAACGAAGTCTCGCCATACATGGCAATAGATTATTATTTTGAATAATGGAGTTTTTGGCGAAAAAATAAATAATAAATAAGAAAATGTAGCTTAAGTCCATTACACAATTGAATTCAATATATAATTTTTCCATGCATTTGTATATGTGTACTGTATATGGTTCGCTTCATATCATATTTGGTCGATTTGACATAAATGACATATTCCGCAGCTGTAAATCATTGGCATGTTTTGCAGCCAAATTTTTTTTCTGTATGTGTCCATATCTTTAATACACTCGCGAGTTTAGTGGTGTATCGAATCATTAGTAAAGTGTATTTTGACATCACAGACATCACGCTCTTATTGGATCACTTATTTTTCTGTTTAGTTCTCGGTATTATCATAAAAAACTTTTTCTTAAAACTACGGTCGAATGAATTGGCAAATGGTTTTCTTAATACAATTTATTTTTCAGTTATTAAAAGGGAAATCAACTTACAGTATATATATATATATAACTCTTCGTATTTTATAGTATTTTGTTAACTGCGAGACAAATCTCCAACTGTAGTAAAGTAGAAATAAATTTGCCACGAATTAGTTAGTGTTCGGGAGTTTAGTAATCAAAAGAGAAAAATATGCTATAGTTTTAGGGAATAACTTTAAAAAATAGCGAATGAACAGCAGCTGATATTTATACTCGTTTTGATTTACGTTATAGCATAATGTTACTGGCGTTTGTGTGCGCTACACTATTAGTTCAGTATCTGACTTGAATTTTATTTAAATTAACAAAACAAAAACTGAGGTTAACTTTTTTCTCCGAAGTAGACGATGAAAAAGAAGAAGAAAAAAGAGTATTTTCATTCGAAACAAAAAAATTGAGTAATGCATTATTACTTTTTTGTTGTAGCGTTTAATATATTGTATAACCCTTTGAAAACGCGAAAATAGTTAATATAATCTATTGACAAGCCGTAAAAGTGTCTGGCATTCAAGCCGATTATAATTATATATTTCATCATTATATTCGCCTCTCTGTTTGAGAGACAGTTGTAAACAATCGTTAAAAATGGAAGGTATACGAGGCGTACCTCAAGACATCACACCAAGCATTTTACAAGCATTAACAGAGCGATGGGTATAAATAAAACGATTCTATGATTAGTTTCGAACACTAGAATCTTTATTTCCTCACTCATACCACTTTTTAAACTTTAATTGTAGTTTTACATTCGCGTATACATACATATGCGCACAAACGTTACATTATTTTTAATGCGAGATATAAAATAATAAAATAATGTCTCGGCTCAATATCCGTAAAGAGATATATAAGTGCTGTAAGAGAGAGAGAGAGAGAGAGAGAGAGAGAGAGAGAGATTCTTGTTTCGAGTCTGCGTTATAAACCTGCATATCTGGTGGTTCGTAAAACTCTAACCACTCTGTTGTAGACAAACAAGATATACTTTGATGTGAATAAAAACAAGTTTACTACTTATTCAAATGCGGGTAAACTTTCGCTCTCTTATCTTACGTATTTTTTCCAAAGTTCTTTTGCTACGATTACTGAGAAAAATAATTTCGCAGACAAATATTTTCTAAAACACACATAAATATATTATCGATATATAACCTAATATTAGCAGGAAAAAATATTACAGTATAAAAGCATAATTTTCTCTATTGTTTTATTTGCGTTGCGTACAAATTACTGTAAACTGAGGCAAATTACTATTTTCAACGCCCGGTGCGCTTGTTTTACAAAAAAAAAGATATATAATGCACTTTATTATTATTATAATAGTATAATTTATGTTTTGTTTTTCATCACAAGCAAAAAAACCAGCTAAATTTAAAACTCATTTTGCATTGTTTTAATGTGATGGAAGATTTTATTTTTAGATTTTTACTAAATTCATTACATTGAATGCTAATTACATTCATTGATAATTTAATAGAATTTTGTATGGATTTTATGCACACCAACCAGAACACCTATAACCAACAGCACTTAATTAATCAATGAAATTAATTAAGTTTAAAAATTGAATTATGAGCAAAGTTTATTTCAATTATCAATTCCATTGGAATCCGTTAAAAGAATTCTAATTCCAACTCAATAACAACACTGTTCCAGAAAAAAGAAATTGAAAATTCAAAACTTTTCAATTATTAGTTAGAAGAGAGGGAAACATAAATGTAATGCTCGATAGAAGAGTAGTTTTTTCGATACTGGAATTATATGATATGATTCTTTGAATGGTTATAGTTTTAACAATGCAGCCAAGAAATAACGAGAGAGAGAGAGAGAGAGAGAGAGAGGAGTCATAACCCGAAATAAACCAAAAAAAGCGAAGAACACCTGCTATTCTTTTCTAAATTTTACTTCAAGGCTGTAGTAGTGGAACCATAATTCCGCCAATGGTCTATTCCCACGATAATCACCTGCTTGTTAATGTTATATAATGTAATTTGTGCTCAGCGCCCAATCTCTCCCCCTCTCTATACTATTTTACATATAAAATAACTTTTTTCTACCCTTAACTGTGGCGTTATGCTTATGCCTATTATGACAATTATCATTAGAAGACATTATGATGCATTCACTCTCCACCAAACCATGCATTTGTGTTTTTGCATACAAAACACCTTAAAAGCCCACTTAATCTTAACTTTTGTTGGAAAAAAATTGAGACGAGCTTCTAATTGTAATTGTTTGTCATCAGCTTTTTCGCAATACCTGCCCATTTCTCTCTCTCCCTCACTCCCTCTCCTAATCATTACTTATTTTACATTTCAACTGTTCTCTCCCTTCTCTTTACGCAATACCGACAAACGAGTATCTCGTTATTAAAACAAATATACTTTTCAGCAGTTGATTGCGGCGCTAAAATAATAGCGATAACAATGGCTCATCTTTTTTTAGTCGAATAAAGAGTGGGCTTATGGCGTGTATAAAAATTATGTTTATGTATCGTATGTTTATTTGAGTTTTATTCGTTTAAAGTACTGGCTCGAAAGAGATGCTCTATTTCTAGTTGGAATTCGCTTTGAAAAAACTTTTCTTGTTTTAGATTTTGTTTGTTTAGAAGTGTACTCTTTTTTTTGCTTAAATCAAATAATGATGCAAAAACAATTGAGGGCTGCGTTGCGTTTTCTTCTTACTTAAACCGTTGTAAAGGTGACATCATTTAAAATTTATTTTTATACTCTGCGTTGAAATGTAAAGACAAATAGACGTGGATTTTATTATTTTTTGCTGCAACAACCCTGCTATCAATTTTTATTTTTCATTTGCGCTGCAAATAATAAATGGGCTTAAGAACAAAAATTTGTTTAAGCTCAGCGTAAAATGAAGTGCGCGCTCAACACTGGTTCAAGTTTGATATCTAATTAGAGCGCGCTCTTTCATAATAATTGATATTTACAAAACTCTTTAAAGTCAAAAATTATTAAACTTTCTCTGGTTAAGCCGAGGCTCGTCTGTTGACAGAAAACGGGCGCATAATACCCACTGGCAGAGGGTTTAGGGATAATATTTGATTCGATTGATTTATTTCTATTGTGCCCGAATTTTTTTATGATTCACAACTATAGCTTTAAGAGCGCATATATTTTATAATAACAAGTATACAATACCGAAATAATATAATTGTGCGAGAGTACGCATAAATGACTCTCACACTTAACGAGATCAGAGTTATATATATGATCTGAATCGCACTAAATTTTGGCGATACTGTTGATCCTCAACTCGCTCTCTCGCTGTTGAAGCTGTTCAGTGCTGTTCACTTTGCGGAACAACTGCAGCACAGCGTTGCGAGTGCGAGGAAGTTGTGTGAATCATATTTAATAATAATCTATTTGATCGCACAGCTTGACGTGTATTTCTAATTTCTCTAATATATTGTATTAAAACTTTTACGACGTCGTACACCGGAGTCATATCGTACGGCATATCCATAGAGCGATTTAAAGAGGAAAATATGTAATTCCGAATATGTATGTATGCACACACTGAGCGAATGAGAGATAAAAGTGATACTGTATCCCATATACCACTGCATCTGTGTATTCGTTAGTCCTAACACTGACCGCATGCATATCTGCTACCACTTATATCAATCACTTCTGCCTCATGTGATGCCATTTCAATCATTACAATATGGTGCTAATGCCTTCTCACCAAAAATTACTTAATGCCACGACGGATTTATTTCGATGAGGGGAAGAAAATACCTCTAAAGTTATGCCCGTACCAGTGACTCATTTGATAATATATATATTTTTTGAACGATACCCCCGATGGAGAAAACTCTCCGTTCATTTATCCCATACGTAAACGCAATACTCTCTACGCTCGATTTATTGACGATTTCTGGTGATTATAGCGAAAGATTATGTCCATATATCTTACGCATTACGTACGAGGATATTACAATCAATGCTGTAATTAAATATCAGGGAATAGCAGATTTTTCTCTCATGAACGCAGTATTTATCTTAATTTATAAGAATTTAGTGATGAATGTGTTACGATATCTCTGCGCCGTTGTTTGCGTTACTTGTCATAAATCTTTTATTAACTTAATTTTCATTAAGAAAGAAAGAGATTCTGTTATGCGATAACTTAATTACGCTTTTCTCTCCTATTTTTATTTTTGTTTTCTTAATTTAGTTTAGCGAATATTATTTCAAAATATGAAAGGTATTTATTTTGGAAGTAGACTGTACTTTTCGATATCCTGTTTTTCCGATGTGTTGGACATGCTATTTATCAGCCAACAGTGGATTTTGTTAATCTTTTTTTTAAAAAAAAGTTACTTTACTACAGCCGAATAGATTAATTTTTGGTGGTGTGACTCAAAAATGTACGTATATGTATATAAGGTGCACAGATATACGGAATATATAAAATTAACTGCAGCGGAATCGGTAACGGATTCTCGCCAAATGAATAATAGCTTATTTTATATTAGATATAATACAGTATTATTGCGTACCATCGCATATGAAATCAGTAGCAGTAGTATAGCATATATATATATATATGGTATAAGCTTATGATAGAGTATTAAATCCCAAATGGCTATGTAGTAGATTGAAAGACTAACTCCCATGTCGTACATTTTTGCTGCACATACACACACTCTCTCTCTCATACTCACATACTCTACAGTATTTCTAATATTTGTGCAACAATACCATCTAAAGGCTAACATTCATAACAGACGCGCTCTTTGCTATTTGTGCGCTTTCTTTGATACGTGCATGGAATAACTGAATTGGTTTTTGCTCTCCCGTTCTCTCTCCCGAAAACAGTCGATTCGATTGGGAAGGTTCTGATGAGTTGATGATGCATTAAGCCTTAGCTTCTGAACTATACCGTTGTAGTGCCAGTAAAGCACGTTTTTTGTTTTGTTTTTCCCTTCAGCTGAACATAACATAAATCAAAGTGAGAGAAGACTTTAGGTAATGCTATACGTTTTTTGGCATCACATTCTCTCTTGTTTGCAATTTTGACCAATTTCGGTATATTAACTTCTGTACCCTATGGTAAAGGCTAACGCTAACACGACTTGGGATCACTTTCACGTTTTACCTTTAGTTTAGATCAATACAATTTTCTTTTAGCAATTTTTCTTTTTTTATTTGTTTTTTCTCTCTTTTCATATTTGAGAAGAGAAGAGAAGAAGCGAAGAGCAGAGAAGGAAAAGATTAAACCTTCTTTTTCGAGAAGTTATAATATAAGCTTTTATTCTCTTTTCAATTTATAAGTGCTTATGTATATTAAAATAAATTAATTGTCGAAACAAGTTTTTGATAATAATAAAAGTTTCATATAAAACGAAAATTTATATGACTTTAAGTTCTTATAATTAATATATTACGAATAAAAAACTCCTTTTTTTATTCGTATTTCGTTTAATTTTAATAGAATAGGGTTCAGATGTTTCGCATAAGCCGTTGCACTTGTGTTTAGTGAATGGCTTAATAAAATGCATTAAAACACAAAAGAAAACTTCCAAATAAAATTCTAAGTAAAATTTATTTGACTGTTAAAACGCTTTTTTAGAAATATTTATTGCGCTGAGAGAAATAGTTTTAGTTTTAACGTTTATTTTTGTTGAATAAATTAAAACGTTTAGAATTTTCTTGATCTGTATTACGGGTCACCACTGATTTGCATAGAGAGCTATATTTTTGTTGTTGTTTTCGTTATCTAACGTATAGTCTGCGTCCCAAAACAAAAACGCTCGTAAAACAATACCTGTTCCTAAACGATTGCTGATATTTTTCGTTTGTCCTTTTTTCCCACTAAATAAAAGTCACAAACGAAATAACGATCTATGCGTTTAAGAAAACGAAAATAAAAGAACTTAAATATGAGGCTAAGAAACTAAAGATTGAGATAGTAGTGAGAGCAGCGGGAGGATAGAGACCATGAGAAATGATTTGGATAGTATAGTTGGTTTGGTTCATTTATTTTGAGTGCCACCATCGGTGAGATATGCATCAGCCAATTGTAGCTCATCTCTGTTCGCAAACATATCAGACATCAGCTGCCAGTTGTACGAGCCATTCATCATTGTCCACATTCGAGTTGGCTCTTCAATTAGAGTTAAAGTCGTTAAAAAACTAGTAACAAAAAATATATATTCAGTCTTAATACCCCATACACCAGTGGATGCGCTTTTTAGTTTAAGACTCTCAACTCAAACTCGATATAAGTTTATGTAACAGTAAAGATAGTGGAAGCTTCTCCTGAGCTTCACTTCTTATTTTATGAATTCAAGTAAACGTATTGAGGGCAAACTAAAAGAAGAGATCAAATGGCTAAAAAATAATCCCATGTCTATTATTGCTTCTACTCTTTTGTGTCTATTGTCAATCTTTAAAGATCAACTAAAGCGACATTAGAAAAACTTTCGTAAATAGAGTGTAGTCGTTATAACATGTCTTTAAAAGTTCACTAACTTTGTTATCTTCTCTGACAATTTGTTTGCGATTGGTATTAGTGTTTTAGAGCTATTTTACCATTGTTTCTGCCATAAAAAACTTGAATTTAAGGTCCGTTTTTTAACCGTTTTTTTAAATTTTTTGAATTCATCTAATAAATAATTTTGTATAATTTATTCATTAAAAACTTGTCTTAAAATTGTAAAACAAATTTTTGGTTCGACCAAATTTATTATATGGGCTTAATGTGGAGGCTCTGTTGTATTA
Source organism: Phthiracarus laevigatus (assembly GCA_034700185.1). Lineage (NCBI taxonomy): Eukaryota > Metazoa > Arthropoda > Arachnida > Sarcoptiformes > Phthiracaridae > Phthiracarus > Phthiracarus laevigatus. Next base: position 14,330 of record JAQIXJ010000028.1, on the reverse strand, counting down.
TTATCGCTGACTACCCGATCAGTAATTTCATTTTATGTGAGGGGATTTAGTCTAATGTCGAACACCGCAGCAAAAGTTATAGACAGACCATTGCTTTTGTTTATCTCTTTAGTCAGTCTTATAGACTGATAGTCGCAGATTCCTTGTTAAGATGAGGAAATTCAGCGCTGACCTGCAGGGGTGAGCTTAAGACTTAACGATAGTCAAACCTGAGACAGCGTAACAGCATTAGAGCTAAATATTCGTCGCAGTCCATCATCAAATGGAATTTGCAATGCCGTACAAGAAAAAAGAAATGCAGTGCTGCAGCAGTGCTGTGTCGTTGTTGCAGTGCGTTGTGCTGGCGTTCAATCCATCCATCTATCTTAGCGCAGCGATCACTATTTTCGCAAGAATCTAAAAGTGACATACCATTCAGCGATGAATCAGATGAGAAGGCAATCAGTTATCTCAATTGGTGTATAAGTCTATCTACGAGTCCATCATTTAGCTTTTATTTATTCGGTATGTTTATCGCAAAAGTGTTCAGTTGCTTACAAACCAAATACAAGAATAGCTCTTAAAGAGGACATAACTTACTTAACAGTTATTAAGACCCGCTGGTTAATGGTTTTTCATCTTTTACTGAAATTAGTAATATGCTCCGAGCGATAGACATCACGCAGTATTAATATAGGGTATAATTGATATCTGCTTATAAGGTCAGATGAGATAAAAAATAATGAGATAAACAAGTAGAAGAGAGAGAAAAAACGATATAAGAATGGGATTATTGTTTATGAGAATGATAAATGTTTATGACCGCAAAAATGCATTCTTCTATCATCATGTACTGAAAACTTTAATTACTATCGACAATGACCCTTACCTTATAAGACTAACGCGGAGGGTGTGGGGGACAACGAAAAAATACCCATAGAGAATGGGGATATTATTATACCTATGAGATTGTAGCCTGGTTTCCATACCTGCGGATAGCTATGGTGCATCCCATTCAATCAGACTCATTCCCATGTTTCCTCCTGTGTGGTCTGGACAGCGCGCACACAAAAAAATATTAAAATGATGGGATGCGCACAATATGCCAATGCCGGTCATTTCTCATTTTGCCGAATCGATTCAAGCGCTTATATTTCGCTTGATTTTCGCCTCACTTTCATTTCGGTGCACTCCTCCTCTCATTAATTTGTTTATTTTTCTTCTCTATTTCCATATATGTATACAACATATACGTTATACATGCGCCCATCTTTTCTTCTTGTTCTCGTTCTTGTTTCAAACCCGGATTATAATTAAGTTGATAAATTGTTAGCGAAAATTCTGGAAACTTATATTTGTTTTTCTCGCTACAGAATTATTATTATTTTTTCTTATTAAATAATTAACGCACAGTCAGTCATCGCTCGTTTAAGAGATTTTTTCGCCTCTCGTTAATAGTCACGAATCTCTTAATTCTAATGTTATAGAAATCAATTTACATTTTAGTTATTTAAATAAGGCATAAGAATTTTATTTTTGCCCCAAAAATCTAACTCATTAGTTGGAAATTTTTCTTTGGATAATTTTCAGACCAAAACTAGAAGTTATTTTATTGATGACAATATTCTATAACTCAAATTAAGTGGTTCTTTAATTTCCGTAATAATAAAAAGCGAAATACTCTTCTTTTTGGGTCAAACAGGATATGAGCGTTTCGGATGTTCTATCGTTTAGATTTTGTACGCCAATACGTAGTATTGAAGTTTACGGTTGTATACATAAATGACTGATAGAGAGATTGCAATATTGCATTTAAGGGCACATTTCTATTGTATTATTGTTGTGTGCATTGAAAAAAAGAAATTTTTGCGAGTGTATTGTCTCTGTCATGACTCTCTCGCTCTCTCTCTCCCCCCTCTCTCTCTCTCATGCTAGCCATCCATAATAGTGAGCTCACGCTGCGATATCCGATTGCGCCTTGAATATCACTTTGGGGTAAATTGTTTCCAACTGTGTCTCAAGAACATAGCCACATATTATTTTTGTCGGCTTTTATATCAAAATCAAAATTACCGAAAATTTGATGAAGTATATAACTGAATAATAGTGGAGTGTAGTGAGCGATTTAGCACAGGGTCGTCTCATTCTCAATACCTATTCTTATACAGATATTACTTGTGTGTGAGTGAATGTATAGTATAAATTAATATTAGATAAATTATAAATTTCAACGTCGATTAAGCATCTCTAATAGTATGAATGGGGAAAGTATTAAGCATTTGGTATTAAGCATTCGAAAAGGATTATCATTCAAAATGGATTGTGTTGTGTGTGTGTCTGCCTTTCACTGCAGAACGCCTTTTAAATTTACGCCTCTAATGCTCTCTAATTTAACCTTTTTTTTCTTGAATAACGTACTAACTCTCGTAAAGCACTGAAACACTTCAAATATTGCATTAAAACATTTATATTTCGTGTGCAATACATCGCTCATTCATCTAAATTTTTTGCGATGTTATAAATATTTGTTTTATGCTCAATATTTACATCTTATCAGCGTTGATGATAATAAAGAGGTGGCAGATGTCCTCTTTGTGTTTGCCTTATGTAATAAACTCTCCACACATACAACATATTTTGATTGATTAATTGCGTTAACTCACTTCGTTTACTGGAAAATTTTTCTCCGGAAAAAAGTTATTAAGGAAAGGTTTTTTGCGCGTTAATTAATCTCTAAAAATTTAGTATAAATTTGACTTGAATTTTCCCTGTAAAATCTACTACCACTTAAAGCAAGTACATAAAACAATACCAAGTTTATTATGTTTACCAAAACGCAAACAGTATGATAAAACTATTTGTTTATTACTGTATCTCTAATTTGTAACCATTGATAATAATAATCTGATAAAAGTTATAGAGTTATGAAACTATTTTACTTGAGAATTGGGTATTTCGAAATTGGTAACGATATTACGAATAATTTTGACACTGTTTCACAATATAATTTAATGTTATTTATTTATTTATCTAAACTTTGATTGACTCGATATTCTATCCCAATTAAAAAATCGACTTTAATGAGTTCGCATTTTTTATTTATGTTTTTTGTTCTTTACTTATTCAAACATTTCGTTTTGGTTTTTTTATTTCCAATTGATTATAATCATAAAACAAATAATACTTAAAGGTAAAGGTTATAAATGTCAAAATGAGAAAAAACGTATTCCCAAACCTATTTTATTTTTTGAGCGCAACACAAAACAGAAATCAACATAAAACGCTAATAACAATAAATTTTTAAACGGTTTCGCAATTATCAGATCATAAGTTATAAAGTTTTATATCGGTTATAAATAAAAACGTTTATGAAAAATATGAACGCGATTTTTATCATTTCGAAGCGTTATTTTTATTTCCTTCTTCAGTAATGTATGTCATGTTCAATCTAATGGGTATATTATGTGCTAGAAAAGGGCTATTCCATGAAATTGTCACATTACAAAATATCGCAAAAATTGTAATCTCGCTGTATTTTGTAAAAGGGTTTGGTCTGCAAAAAACGATTTGTTTGTGATGTTTATTTTTGACATTATTTTGCTTTAAAAAGTAGTCCAAGTTTGATGCCATCGCAGAGTTGTCTTTTAATATCTCGCTTTCAAAGGAATTTCGATTACGTTTGAGTAACGAAAAAAATGTTGAAGAAGAGCGCTCTACTCTGAAAATTGTACATTTCAGTACGCTTATAATGAACAATGTTTTCTATAATTTATTAATATAGTTTATTACCACTAATACGCGCATATTATGGTTATTCTGAATTTTTAAAAATTAATTGTGTCAGAAGTATTAAAATGGAAATTTATGGTTATTTAGTTAACTCAATTTTTTGTTTGATTAAAATAGTAGACTGTATCTGATGGTAATATTTATGTAGTCAATAGTCGACTAACGCTTTACAGTTGAATACATTGAGAGCGCTGTAGTGTACTGTAGAGCTGACGAGTTTGCTTTAGTTGTTAACCTAAACTCACGAGAAAAGTGCCGTATACTGAATATCAGATCAATAATACTGTATTTTCGCATCAAATACGGCTCAATATCGAAGAGGTGTTTGGGAAACGTATCCATCCATTTATGCAAACCTCTTTCGCTACGCAAACCAGAATGAAATTCGAAAATCCAATGTTTTAGATATTAACTTGACATTAAAAAACGTATTAAAAAATTTTTTTAGTCTTTTGAATTTTTTAAAAGAAAAACCAGTAAATTATGACGCCTTATTACAATTTTATTGAACCTTGCTTTGCTATGATTAAAAATCAATCTGTCAAATAAAAAGGAATGGCAGCGATCGTAAAGCGAATTCAAGTACAATAATAGTTGACGCAAAATTAGCGAATTTTATTACCCAATGTTAACATTTAAACACGAAATATCAATTATTACGCCATACTATCCTATTTTTAATTAACTTTTGCTTTTTAACTTTTCTTCTTTTTTTCGTGTTTCAATTTTCTTTGTTTCTGTTTTAAATTTTTTTGTCTCTGTTTTTTTTTGTTTCAGTAAAAATTTTCTCAGTGTGCGTCGGAATTGAGTTCAATAATTTATCACATTCTTTTCGCAGACAATTTTTGTGTGTGAGTGCGCGCACTCGTAATAAAATATATTAAGTAACACAATAATAATTATGATACAAAATAAAAATGTCAAATTTAATGATAGGCACAGTTTTAAAAAACGAGAATAAGAGAGCGTCAGAGAAGGGGAAAAAAATCGATCGTTTCGAGTATTATCTGGCTGTGCAGTGAATTCTGTTGCGACTCTCACTCAGTTCGCTTATATGTTTTTTTTCGCATGCAATGATGATTGTAATACACAAAAAATACATAAAAATAATAAGCACACACACACTCGTAAAAAATCTCTTTTTTACGTGGAAAAAACGAAATAGTTTTTCCAAACTGACTATAATTTTACCAAATGAATAAACACCGACTTCCTGTGTATCCTAACAAAACAACTTTTATATTTTGAAACAATTTTGATTTGAACCATCATTTGACTTCGCCAATAGTTGTTAGTTGTTTTATGTATCAGAACACTATTATGACCAGCAATGCAATACAGATTTTCATTTTTTTCACTGCCACTACTAACGACTAAGTCCTACACTAAGTTAGTAATTCGGATATCAGTCAATGATTTTGTTGTTTGTGTGTTTTGGCATAGATTGCTTTTCTCAATTGAAGCGTAACGCGTTGTCTGACTCCCAAAAAAATTGTGTTTCGATACATATTAGAAAATTTTTTGTAATTAGTTTTTTTTGGTTGAAAAATTGCTTTCCACGAGAGTTGAGAAAAAGTTAAATTTTTTTTAGTAGACTCGTTCGCAAAAATAATATAAAACAAAATAAATCATAAACCAAAAAATAACATAGTTTACTAGGTATTACGTGGAATATTTTGTTCTCGCTTGACATTCCTCTCCTTTTATCTGTGTTAAGCAAATATTTAAATTAAATTTGAAAATAAACAACAAGACGTTTATAATATGTCAATAAAAAGATTGATGGAAAATAATGACTTTATTTTTAACAGTTTTTTTAAATAGACCTTAAATAAATGCGCAAAACCTATGTGCCTGAGTTGAGTGCGGAGAAGAAGCTATTTGATTGTGTAACGCGTATTGAGAAATTTAAAATATGATTTATCTCTATAGTTAAACATTGAATAGAATAGCAACAATGCGTTATTTCCAATATTGATTATTATTAAAAAAGTTTATTACTTATAATAATAATAATCGCGATGTTGTATCATGTTGTGTGTAAACAATGTTTATTGTATATAATTTTAGTGAAGTTTATTATTAGAGTTATGTGGTAACAAAATACACTGTAGTTCTGAGAAAAAAGGGAACGAATCTCTCTCTCACCCTCTCTCTCTCTCTCTCTCCCATCTCTCTTTCACACTAACTCTGGCAACCTTTAAGCTTTTGAAGATAATTGGACCCCAACCTAAACCTGAAGCCAAAAGATATCTCTTCGTCAATAAAAGCGAAGAACGAATAATATAAGGATGAAAAAAGGGAGGGAATTGGTGTAAAGATGACTTGGGATCAGATGTACACACTATACCTATTATTCTTTAACTGTATGATTCAATTCTCAATTGCACTTCTACTCCACTGTTTTCTTTCGTTTGACCCATCGTTTTGTTCGGTTCTCTGGCATTCTCTCATTGATGAGAAATAGAGACTGATTGTAGGCGATGCCCGCATTACAGCGACTAAACTAAAACTTCACATACGATCGATTGCGTGCCAATCAATATTTGTATACACACACTACACTACAAGTAGAAGAATCTTAGATGTGTTGCATTGCTTACTCTTCATCAGATATGTGCGTATTGCTTATACTGTGTGCACATTAATGCACTTCACCGTTTTCCACACGTTTTTTGGCGCTTCCCTCCCCTCTAATATTTTCTTTAAAAACTTCATATCCTTGTGTCAAGTCTTAATTAGCCCAATCTTAAATTTTGAAAAAAATAAGAAGTAGAAGCGTTCAACTGAATTATTTGTGTGTGTGTGTGTGAATGCGAGTGTTGACGCGAATAAGTTTTGCGTCGCATACCATTTTTTCTAATTAAACCAAAAAATACTGAAATAGCTTAGAGGTTCTGTAGTTTTTTAAGTTGAGAGGCAAAATTAATTATTGCCGTAAATATCGTCAAAGAATGTGGTTAACAACTGATGCAAATAAAAATAAGAAGCAATAATCTTCTATTTGCTTCTTCGCTATGTGTTCGCTCAGTTTCTTGCATTTTCGCGTTATATTCTCGGTGTTGCACAGGCTTCTCAATGTCTCATCTCTTTATTTTTTCGCTCTTTTCTTATTGAGTTGAGCGTAAAGTCAACTTTTGTTTTGCAACTTCAAGGCATTCTATTAGCGCTGAGATGTCTTTTTATTTGCTCGAACGTCTATCATATGACTTTCCAGAATAAACCTTAAAGGTTTCCTTTAACTTTTACTCTGCAATTCGTGCGAAACAGTTTTGTCTGCTCTTCCAGGCATATATTACTCTTCGCTAATATAACAAAATACATTGCTATTCAATATATTTATGCGATTCGTATAACTTTGCTCTCTCTCTCTCTCTCTCTCTCCCTCCCTCCCTCTCCCTCTCCTCTTCTCTTTTGCATTCACACACAACAAATTCTATGGCTATTCATTTTGTTTTTTGTTACCTTTTATATTAGCTTTCAATATTTTATCTCTCTATTTACTTTTTAATGTGCCCTAATTTTTTCCTTTGCTCCCACTTCTAGTAGCGCTAAATAATAATGATTTAGAGATTTTTAATATAATGCGTGAAATATATGTTTGTCAGCTGTTAAGGAGAGGACGACTTATTTAAATATTCATACGTGTTATGTATGTGTCTCTGTGCCTACAAATTATGCATAAATGAGATGTTTAGGAACGTCATAGGAAAATATGAGCGAAAAAAAACAGAAAATAATAAATCAATATTTTATATAGCAGTGCGTAGTAGTCGTGTTATAATGTGAAACATTTTTTTATTGTCGAATAAATTTGTAATTCTTAATTCATATGATTTTTTTTGTTATTATTGTTGAGTCGATACACACAGAAAAATTATATACTTTCTATTATAATAAATATGCTAACAAATAATGGTTTTCCATGTTTCCCCTTAAAAAAATATTGTTAAAGAAAAAACTAGTCTTTCGCTGTATAATGTATAATCTTTTTTCCTACTATAACTCCAACAACAAATTTATTATTTACCTGATTATTAAAAAGTTATTTTCTAGTCATTTGTAATATTATTCATAACTAATCACTCGGTTATTACTCAAATCTATTTTCCAAATCAATTTCATCGCAAAATATATAAAATTATATAGTATTATAGCCGGTAAAAAAATAATCCATTAAACATAATAATAAACATAACGAAATCAGGAAAAATAAATAACACGATAATTGTAAGTTGTTTTTCTATCGAAAAAAGTTAAAGCAAATTTGTTGTTACCCTTTTCGTATATAAAATAACATGGAAGTTCAAAAAGGAAGAGAAAACATAAAGAAAAATTATAATTTAATGCAATAAAATGATGAATTTTAAAATAAAGCGCACACAAATGTTTTACCGCTTACTCGTTTCATTTGCTAATAACTACTTGCTCTCGAAAAGTTTTAAGAGTGAACTCTGGTTATTAATTAATGAAATGAAACGTATAGAAATTAGCGAGACATGAATCAATAATGTATGGCCATATTAGTGATGCTGCGGATCTTAGTCAGCAAACACAACATTTAATCCATCGTTCGTTTGCTTATTATTTGTGTGTGCAGTGAATTCTTTAGCAATTCGCGGTTCTCTATGTTTTCGCATGCAATGGCGTTTGTAATACAAAAAATATATCAAAATAATAAGCACACACATACTTGTAAATTTTTTTTTGCGTGGAAAAAACGAAATAGTTTTTCCAAACTGGCTATAATTTTAGCAAATGAAAACTCGTCGACTTCCTGTGTTCTCAAACAAAATAGCTTTTATCTTTGAAACAATTTTGATTTGAACCTTCAATTGACTTCGCCAATAGTTTTACGTATCGGAACACTATTATGACCAGCAATGCAATGAATGCAATACAGTTTTTATTTTTCACTGCCACTACTACTAACTCGTAAGTTAGTAATTCGGATATCACTCAATGATTTTGTTTTGTGTGTTTTGGCATAGATTTCTTTTTTTAAGTGAAGCGTAACGAGTTGTCTGACTCCCAAACAAATATCTTCTGTAATTAGTTTTAAAAAGTGAATTTCGCGAAAGTTGAGGAAAAAAAGTTGATCTATTTTTTTCGGTTGATTCGCTTACAAAAATAATATGATGTGAAATAAATCATAAACCAAAATAAATAGCGAACATCCATAATGAGCTCAGTTATTAAAGTATATAATTATTGTAATATAAACCATTCAGTAGCCATAGAACTAGTGTTATCGGCTCAAAATGTTTGTTTCGATAACAGCGCTTCCATTTACTTGCGTTATCATATTATATTGTTATATTTAAATTAAATTTAAAAATAATTCTTATCTGTTTTAATTCTAGTGGTGCTATTGGATACTACACTGGAGAGCTCATTAGATTGGACTAGATATCCATATGGGCCGCAGTCAAGGACCCCAGGGGTAAGTTTTTTCGCCGTGTTTCACATTTCTAGTTCAATTATGTTCCAAAAAACAGAGCGAATTGAAAGAACAAACACACATACAAAATAAATTAAATAGAAATTGAAAAAAAGTTTTTTTTCTCTCTGTTCGATTCATTTATTTAACTAATTTTAATTCGTTATCTCAATATATATTTGTATGAACTCTCCAGTGGGTTGAGGAAAGCTTCACTAATTTCGAGCAGGGCATCAATTGGAGATCGTACGTGGTTTGCGACGTCGCGTACAATAATGTCAATAACTGGTTATGGACGCCATTCATCGAGCGTAGAGACGCGAATCGAATTTACATTGAAATTAAATTTAGTATGAGAGACTGCAACCTATTTCCAGGTAAAAAACTTGGAGTTAAGAATATCGCTTCTTTATACACATGACGACGACGATGACGACCGTTCGCCCCCTTTTGCCACTTAAATTCCGCCGACTTTTCCATTGCAAGCAGAAAAAACTATTCGCACAAAATTTTATTTTTATAAAATATTCATTATATAACGATGGTTTCTCGTACGCTATATGCTATTTATTTATTTTTTTGTTAATCTCGTTTAAAAAAACGATTTAAGACCATTCGGCAAGAATTCAATTTTCATGGGTATGCGAAGTGTATTCGCTTTAAGGGGAAAAGAAAATGCAAATTAGAAACTTCTTTTGAGAATTATTTATTTAGTCGTAGGGAGAAACGCATTAATATATTGTAATGATTTTCTGCTTTTTCGACTGCATTGCTATGAAAGTATCGTTAAGATTTATTTATGTGCGGTGCAGTGCTTCGCAAATTTGTCCATATACTGGCACACATGAGGAGCCTAGTTATTAGCTATTATATTTTTAAATCTTTATATTCAGATTAGCTCTTTTTGCATTAAAAATTAAATTATTTGAATTTAGGCAAATTATATATTAATGTAAACATAAAATTTTTAAAAATAAAATCAATAATAATCGTTATGCTGGTATTATTAGGATTATTAGTGCATATATTCATTTATTAAATTGCTAATACCATCGATTATTTATTTGCTTCTATTATTTTGAGTATACATAAAAACGTAGTATAATATAAAATTAATAATTTAAATTACTATTATTAAACTTCTCCCCAGTTCCTCAATATACCTATAAATTTCCCGAATGAACCGAAAATAACTGTGTCAAAGTCAATAACAATGCATTGAGAGTACATATCGTCATGTATATGATTAGCATGCAACTAAAATATTGATATTCTAAAACGCTATGTTCACTCAAAACTATTAGGGATGGCATTGTCATGTAAAGAAACATTTTCACTGCTTTATTATGAATTCGACGCGGCAAACAAAGAGCCACCGCCGTGGGAACCAGAGTCTTATAAACTAATTGACAGAATCGCTGCTGACGAAGGAAGGTTCACGTCTAACAGCGAGGTAATTATTTTGATGTCCAGATATGATGACACCAGAGACAGAGAGGGAGATCGCAATGAATGCGCACTCGAAGTGGATGTTGAATGCTTACGCAATAACAAATCGCACCGTATTTTTTTGAGAGCTTATTTGTTTTTGCCAACGCATCTCATTAATATTAGATTTTGTTTGCTTCATTTCATTCATGCGTGTTTTTCGTTATTTAAAAGGTTATCATAAACACTGAGATAAGAAGTATTCCGGTGACTAAGAAAGGCGTGTATTTCGCGTTTCGAGATCAGGGCGCCTGTCTCTCCATTATCGCCATCAAAATCTTTTACGTCACGTGTCCGAATATTACCACGAATTTCGCGATATATCCGGAAACGCCAACCGGCAAAGAGTTGACCACAATAATGTCCACCGAAGGCAAGTGCGTGGCGAATGCCCATCAAGTGGATAAACCGCGGCTATTATGCAAAGGCGATGGTAACTGGACGTTGCCATCTGGCGGATGCAAGTGTATGGCTGGTTACGAGCCCATTGGCCAAACATGTCAAGGTTAGCATTTTTTAATATTTTCCCAACCATTTCGCAAATATTTGATTTTTTATGTCCAATTAATGATATTAAAACAAATAGACAGCCAGCGTATAATTTTTAATGCTTTAATATATATTTTTCCATTACGATGCTTACGCATAATCTGTTCGCATAAACTGGCCGCGAGCTCTTCAGCGCTCAATATAGCTAAAGTCAAAACCGTTTTTTTTCGCCCCTTTTTTTCTCGCTGATCATCGTTTTCCTAACACTAACTACTATTCTCTCGTTTAATAATTTTGAAGGGATAGCCCTGCGGGCCAATCGCTGTCCATGTCATAGAGCTATTTACATAAGAGTTGATTATCTCTTTATAATATAGTTTGCCCACCCGGTACTTTCAAACCAGTTATCGGTGATGAATTATGTCGGCCCTGCCCTGGACATAGCACTACGTCTTTTCGCGGATCAACTGAATGCAGATGCGATGCCGGTTACTATCGGGCGCATAAAGACGCTAAATGGACGCCATGTACTCGTAAGTATTAATTACACTCATTATTATTATTATTTTCGGGTTTTTTCCCTCTGGAAGGCTATTCTCGCAAAGCTAAAAATTATGCCATCGTTAGCGATGATGAGAGAGATGCACACAACTGATTGTGGGCATTGCTATGTGTATGTGTGTATGTGTGTATGTGTGTATGTGTGTATGTGTGTATGTGTGTGTGCGAATAGATGCTTAATTTTAATTCAAATTCCATTATTATTACCGTTTTTTTTATCATTATTATTAACTAGTAATTTATTACTATTTTATTGCGCTTATCATTTTATATACTCCTAATAATCATACTAATAACGATATTTTTTGTTGTTATCCCTTCTTCGTTATATTGAATATATAACCAGAGCCACCCTCAGCACCGCAGAATCTCACCGTAAATTTTGTGGATCAATCAACGGTGATACTATCTTGGGCTGCGCCTAAATATTTGGGAGGTCGTAATGATACGGTATATCGCGTGAGCTGCGAAATGTGTTCGTCGAGTGTCACTTATATACCCGCTCAAGAGAACATTAACGACAATAAGGTGACCATTTCGGGTCTTAATTCTGGTACGACGTATCGTTTTTTGATTTACGGTGAAAATGGTGTTTCTGGCTATGACACCAGTCAATTTATCGATATTACCGTCACTACTGAAGCATCAGGTATGGGAAACAAAAGCGCACTATAATATATCTATTAGTATAAAAGTTAGACAACAGAACAGAGCAGCCAAAAAAAGAAAGAGTGCAATAAATTTTCGTTAGCTTCCGATATATATCCAAAATAATAGGCTAATCACAAAATAACGCTTTTTTCTCTCTCACTCGTTGTCAGGTTATATCTCGCTGGTAATAACAGAGGACGTTTCTGGACAGAAATATAATGGTGTGTATTAGTAGCGCATTTCAAATAATTGATATTGATGTGATTATCCGTTTGTGTCTCTGTGTTTCAGAATCGAGAACAGTGGAACATCCGCCTATTGTGCCAACTACGCGATGTAAGTTCTTTTTTGCGCTATCGATTTATTATTAACTACAAATAGGGTCTTATTTTAAAAAGTTTAAACAAAATATTTTTAAAAACAAAATGTGACGAAATATTTTGGCGATAAAGTGAGGGCTTTTTTTACCAAACCTATTAATATATAAGCATACGATATCATATGCAAAAATTTTCAGAAAACAAATAGTCTACGCAATTGGATTATTATATTTGGAATAATTAAATTTCGGGCTGCAGATTAGATACTTTGGATAAATCATTATTTACTAATTTTGTGCTTAATTTGATTATATCTCTGTTTTTCTGTTTTCCATACACGCAGCATATATCGAACGCGATGATGATTCAGTGCAAGTGAGAATAATTATCGCTGGAGTGACGCTCGCTATTGTTGTTCTTGTCGTAATCAGTGTCATGACTGTACTATATCTGCGAAGGTATGTATCGCTCGTGTTTCAATTTAAAAAAAACATAGATTCGGGTAAAACTATTCATACGCTAGTTATTTCGATATTAAAACATTTTATAAAATATTAAGTTAATACGAGTAGAGCTATCTATGTTTCTCTGCGTTTCACATTTTGCTTATGGTATGCGATGATTCTGATTCACTGCTAAATTAATTAACATTTTTATTAGTCGTTATACGGGTTTGTAAAGCGTATCATTTGCTTAATTAAATTGAAGATAAATTACTGAATTATTTAATATATTTATATCTATATTGGGTTGAAAACTTTAGAAACTTTATAGAAAAAAACGTAACTTTGATACGAGCAGGAAAAATCAATTAAAATGCAATTGAAAAGCGAATAGTTTTTTTGTGGGATGAGAAATACGCGTTACGTGAATATAATTGAAAAATAAAATTGCATTAAACGCTGCATCGTTAGCTTTACGGCGAATCATATATATGTATATGTGTTTGTAATTGGAAAAAAAATCTAAGGAATGTCACTTTGTTTCAGAAGTACTGACGATTGTAATAAAAAGCAGCCATCAGACTGTGATACACTCGAATATCGTAACGGCGGCGAAGGTAAGAAATGTAAGTCGAAAAAAAGAAAACAAATTTATACTATATATTTTTAAAGATTTTTTTCTTCAAATGATACTTTTTTGATATATATATTATAAAATGAATATATAGATATATGTTTTTTATCCGTAAAAAATCGGAATAAAAGTTTAATTTTGTTTATTGGAAAAGAGATATATATTTATATTAGCATCATATTTTTTGCGCATTTGTATTCGGAGATATCTGTTTAAACATTAAGTTATATATCATGATACAGATTGATATATTGAGAGTCTGCAAAATTGAATATCTTATTCTTTATTTTTCCCATTTAAGCGATTTTTTTCCTCTTTCTCTTATTTTCTTATTTTGTTAACTTAGTTTTGCTTCGTTTTTTTGCGTTGTGTGCCCTCAACAGATAAGTGGCTTCTTTAGATAAAGTAGTTTTTCTGTCATATTTTCATCTCTCTCTCTCTCTCTCTCTCCCTCCCTCCCTCTCTCTCTCTCTCTCTCTCTCTCACGTCGTTCTTTCTCTCTTCATTCTCTCTACTGTGCAGTTAGTCATGCAAAA